>JAQFVV010012481.1:727761-1022535 GCA_028023455.1 Epiperipatus broadwayi | reverse complement strand
AAAAAATCTACAAATTTATATCTGAACTTTTCAAATATTGAAAAAAAAAAAAGAGATTATAATAATAATAGATAGTTTCATTATTAAACAGATATCAAGCAGATTCATTTTTATAACATGAATGACATCTTTTTAATTGCAATTTGTTTTGAAATGCTATGAAAAAATATTCTCTGATAAATCTATCAAATTCTACTTCAAAATATTAAAATTGTTTTTTAAATTTTAAAGTATGTCAAATTATTTTAAGATATTGATAGTAATGACATATTTACTATTATTTTCATAACATGGGTTAATCAGAATGTGATGATTTTATGTGATGATAATATGCTAGAAGTTATTACCTTCCAGTTTAGATATATATATATATATATATATATATATATATATATATATATATATATATATATATATATATATATATATATATATATATATATATATATATATATAAAGAACGATATAATAATATAAACATTTGATTTTTAATAATTATTACACAATTACTGTGTAAAAATAATCATGAATCTTAATAATTATTACAAAAATAATAATTTTAATTGTATCAACAAACATGCTTGAACACCAATTACAAAGGAAGATATCAATCAGAAAGATGTAAGACTATTAATAATTTCTATTTGTAATTTTTTAGGCAATAGACTATCCAATAAGGAATAATATTCTGTAGTGCAATTTTCACTACACCACTCTCATACAAGGTAGCAATTGGCTTCAGTCCACTTTGAACACTTTGTGGAGAAATGTAATCATAAACATATGACCAAAGACATATGGAAATAATGTATGATCTGTAAAATGCACATTTCCTGCTAAATCAGCAGTCATTGGTTGGTCCAGATCACACATATCTCTATTATTATTTCATATATATATAAAGGTATCACAACATTGACATAAATCACTTAATAAAAATATATTAAGAATTTTTATTAGTCATTCATTATACTAGAGATTATGCAATAATGAATAATATTTCTAAAAATTTTCACTACAACACTCTCACATATGATAAAGATTTATTTCTATGTACTTTTAACACCTTGTGGAGATATATAATCATAAACATATGACCATAAACATGTGTAAAAGAGCTATGATCCCAAGATGCACATTTTCTGATAAACCAGAAGTCATTAATTAGCTAAGACCACAGACATATATATATATATATATATATATATATATATATATAGTAACCTTTACAATAATCATCAATCAAATCTAATATGCTGGCTGCCATTCCACTTCTATCATTAACTAATCAAGCCCCATGTTGGGTGCCATTCACCCACCCTGTAACCTCTGCATTCTTCACTTATATCATTTTATGTACAATTAACTGCCCAGATGCCAATTGTATACAAGATAGAATAAATTTATAATTGAATTTATTTTTCCTTAGTATTGATAAACTCTTGTTATTATTCCTCCATGGCTTAGACCAGTTGAGGTTATAGGATATGGTAGTTATATTGAATACCAATGAGGATGACATAAACATTCATAAACAACAACTCTGTACTGTTGATTTAATTATATTCTAAGCATCTATTCAATAATAAGAACTGTTGCAAAATTGACAATTTTATTGCATTCATAACATAAACAATGATGAGGGTCAGGTACCTTTGGCCCCACATCACCATCTATTCTAAGCAAAGTAAAATATATTCTTGACACTGCACTATAAAGATTTGTTACCTTTAGACTGTCTAAGTGAATGACCTATACTGGCAAATCTCTATATTATATAGCTATATTATGTTGATCAAATGTGTGTGTGGAAATGGACAATTGAACATATATAATAAAACAACTCATATGGGATATTACTTCAATAAAATATTTATTATAAATAAAAGACAAAATAAATAAAAAAAATATTTTATACTACTAATAATTATCATACTTCTCTTATAAGAACAAAAATTAACTTATATTTATCATATCAATTTAAATAATAATTCTACTATTGCCTTCTTTTCCTTATACAAAATAAATTTTCTCACAAACTAATATTTCATACATAATGAAGGATGAATTGTGATCAATGAAAAGGAATAAGATATTAATAAGATATGTAATATGATTTAATATCTATTTGTAACCAATAATTTTAGTAATGGTTTTCTCCACTATTTCTTTATTAAGCATATTTTTGAGTATGTGCACCTTTATAACATTACAAATATAATGCATTTATAGATCATAATTTTACTAGCTTATTTACAAAACAATTGGTGCAACAAGTTAATCATTAAACTAATAATCTTTTTAAAATATATAAACATTTATATAACACTTATCTGATATAATCAGTGTATATCATCTAACAATAGCTATACCAACATGAAGAAAGAAAGGGGAATAATAATAACTAAACATTTGCATCTCTATGCATGAGAGTTAATTAACATTTCCAAACTTAACCTTAACTCATTAATCTAACATCCACTAACTTTTATACATAAAGGCTACAGTCTTAGCTGACTTATTAATAACTGGGCCTTTGCCACTTCATTTAAAAGTAAAAGAAATACAAGTAAATATACTAATCACCCACAATTTCATAAGCAAATAATCAGGACAGTATAACTTAATCCAGGTAATATAATCATCCCTCAATCATTTTTACATCCAAATACATTCAATATATTACTTACATAAACAAATTTATAAACAGACAAGGTTTTAATTTTCCATTTTTTTAAAAAAAAATAATTGCACCAACAAAATTGAAATAAATAAAATATAATTTTGGAAAAAAAAAATAATAATTTATAACAGTCCACACACATTCGAACATATGATTATATATACTCTGATTTCTAAATCATATAATATATTGTCTTATTATAATAATAACAGGTTACATTAACTTTAAAAAAAGTATATTTCTAGTAGAAACAATAAAAAAATACCTATCCACATTTAATCATTAAATGTTGAATTGTTTTAAACTTGAAAGTTTGAAATTTTAAATGAAAGTATACACTGCTTCCGACAACAACAATGAATTATAAAAAAAAAAAAAAATGTTGCTTCCATCGGTTGAAGTAAAATCTGACAAGAGCTGCAATAGTTTCTGATATTTTAAAATCTCCTAGTAAACACAAAAAATAATATTAGTGTGCAATGGAATTATACTTTTAATTAAAAGAAACAAAATCTCTAATTCGACAAAATAATCCTGGTAAAAGTTTATGACTTTATTCATTTAATTTTAAATGCTTAATATAATTTTTCATTTCCATTGTCAATGATCCATTCATGCATATGTATATTGTTATAACCAATTACTAGATAGCATTAGGTAATGCTTTTAATTATTCATTTTATGCATATATGCAAATAATGAAGTTCTTTAGTATATAACTATTCTATTAGAAAAACAAGTTATATTGGATACATTTTTCCTTTTAATTTTACTTTGCATAATATAAAGACAAATATTTTTAAGACTAAAAGTACTGAATGCATTCTTCAACAGTGTTGAATATAACTTTTTTTAGTTATCTTTATTTCTAATAATTTTTTTATAATTACAATATTATTGTTTTACAGTAAATATATATTAAATGAACTATAATTAATAATGTTATGTGATATTCAAGCATTTTAAACATAGCAAACCTGAAATTGTCAGTTGATAAAGAGCCAGAGCTGGAACTGTAAAAGTTTATCCTTCCATGTATAGTATTATTACAATAAGTAGTATGATAGATGCTATTTGACTTATATTACTGTTTCTTTTAGAGAGTTATTCTATCTTTTTATAATATTTTTTTCTTTACCTTCTTTCTTGGAATCTCCTGTTCCAAGCACATTCAAGCTCTCTCATGCCCTCTTTTTTTAATAATCAATTTGGCCATATACCAGAATTTTCTTACTTATCAATATTAATAATAGAGTATTAAAACAAAAGGCAAAAAATATTAAATATTAAATATTAATTTACAAATGTTACCCAATAATATACAGATAATCTTTACCATTTTAAATATATGATTATACACAATATCTAATTAGTAAATAATAAATAAAATATAAAAAAACTCATTCTAATTAATGATATATGTGTGTATCTATTTTGCTTTGCATGAAAATTTTGCTATTATAATTTGGACATGAACAAAGTGTAAGATGATGTAAGATGAACATACACCCACATATACAAGTTAAATCTTGGATTGGAGTAGATAATAAGTCAGAAAACCAATGAATAACACCTGCTATAGCTTTCCTATTAATTTTTCTTTCATACCAACATTTCCTGACATTTTTCCATCTACCTCTTCCACTACTGGACAAATATAACATAAAATTTTATCAACCGGTATACTGTACCAGTCAAAATCCACCACCACCGCAAGTCAAATCGGATTCAAACTCAGCTGAACCAAAACTGAATTCAAACCCAACTTAACAGCTCAGATAGCAGAAATCGACGGCACAGTGCTATGCGCCAAGAACTAGTCAACGGTTGGTGAGGACTAGAGACCCTTGCACTGACACGAATATCTAATAATTAATTACTTTGAATACTTTTTAAATCAAATCATATGTATGTTCGGGTTGCCAACACAGATAGCGGGTATGAACATTTAAATAATTATAAAAAGAATGATGAACTAAGAAACCAAGTATATTAGAAAATATTTAATAATAATAATAATTTGTTTTGTTCAATAAAATATAGATTGCATTAGTTACCTCTAGTCTTTAAACGAATTTATAAATATAATAAGAGTGGCGGTCCTTATCATATGCCAATGGAAATTACGCAATATTGGAATTCTATGTCTATGCCCCCAACAAGTATTAGTGGAACAAGAAATCAATATTTTAACATTTTGTGAGTAGATACACTTGTAACTTAAGAGCTGGGGACATAGGTGAAAAACGGAGCTAATAATTTATTATTAGCTAATTATAAAAATAGTAAACGTATAATATTTTCTTTCGACTCGATGATTAATAGAACTTATAAATTTAGTTCTAATGGGCGAGAATAACTATTTAAAATTTATATTATATTATTTGCGTGAGGCAAATGGAATCAAGGAGCTCATCGAGTCGAAAGATTATTGGCATATAATTTTAAATACGACATTAATAAAGCACACAAATATATATATTAAATGAACCGCCAAGTAAGAAAAGAGAAAGTTTAAAGGCTAGAGATTTAAAGAATTACGAGATAGATTTACAATAGCATGAATAAAAGGTTTTATAAAAAATGTTACATTAAAGAATAAAGAGCTCTTAAATAGGAGAGTAAAATAAAGTTCGAACTGGCCAGAAAGTTTAACGTTCATTATAGAAATATATTACCCTTCCGTGCTTGTCCTTAAGTTACTCCTCCAAGTTGTTGAAAACGTAGGCATCATTGGTTAACTACTGGAATAGTATTTTAGTAGCTTTCATTATTTTAGCAGAATGATCGATCCGGAAAACGGTTCAGCAGCTCCAGTGAAGATTCCTCGGGACTTTAGGAACCGTAGCCAGATCCCTGATGTTCTAGCCCTCTATCATGATGAAATACAATTTTTATACACACAGAGTTCACTGCACAACTCTACAATCAAAACTAGTCTTTTTTCTTTTCTTTTCAGGGCTATATATCTCTGTTCACTGATGCCTCTGGCTAGCGCTCATTTTCTTATCAATCTGGTTTTTTTTTTTAATTAGTTGTTTTCAGAAACATTCCTTCGATAAGCTTTCAAACTAATTTGTGAATTCCTTTCCTAATTAGAAAATGAATTCTTAAAGTCTGAAATGATTTTAATTAAAAATTGAATTCTTATCTTTTTTTAATTAATAAAACTTTACTGTTGTTTTTGAGAATTTGAAAGCCTTTGGAAGGAATGTAGCTTTTAATCGCAAAACTTTACAAATTATTTAAAAGTAAAAAAAAACAAGTATTCCCGACGCAATGAAACTTTCGAACAATTATATACATTTAATATTTACAAATATATATACGCACAATCCACGCAATTTAATATATATAAATTCATGAATATTTTATCATGAATTTATTTAGAGAATTGATCCAATTTAAACTAAACTAATTAATTTTACTACGTATTTGAAACAAGTTATTCATTATGAAAATTAGCGTGGATTGAACGTATAAAGCCCCATTGCATCGGAAATTTAAGGTTAGTTTTAGGGTAAATAACATGAAGCTAGGATCGAACTCAGATCCGACTGCTTCATTTCTTTTCACTTCAAAAAAAAAACAATGAAAAAAAAATGACTTTACTTACGCAGGATATAGTTGCATAAGTGTATAGACTCTGGGAGAACAGCATGAGCGTGAATAATATAACCTGCCCAAGCTACAAATTATACATGTCTCACTGCGATCCATTTTTTGAATATTCAACTTATAAATGGGTTTATAATAAATCGGTCCGATAATCAAGTCTCATTTCCCTATGGTTGTGTCAGTCGGTCCTCTGTATATATATCTGTCATTTAATGGATGTCCTATTGTTTCCCTGGATCAGGTGGCACATATGGTTTTAACTGTCTGGCATTGTAAACCCCCTGGAGTCCCTTTCCCTTTAGCAAAAACGCATTGTCATGGCAATCCTTTATTATTTCATATGGCCCACTGTATAATGGGAAGAATTTCTTGAATTCTTTCTTAGGGGCATTACTAGTTCTTGGTGATCTTAACCAAACTTGATCCCCAACTTTAAAATAGTAATGTTGCATCCTCCCTCTTTTTATTCGCCTCTGGGCCATCTGCGCTAGCCGCTTTCTGGCCATATCTTGGTCAGTTATTGGGTTAATACACGTTTCATCTTTTGGTAATAGTGAAGAAAAAATGGCCTGACATGGCTGCCCATAGTGAAGACGTGTAGGTGCGAAACCCGTTGACTCATTCATTGTATTATTAATGCAGTCCATAACATATGGAAGTTTATCCACCCATCTCCGATGATCTGTAGGTACGCACACACGAAAGAGTTGACTAATTTCTCTCATAACTCTTTCACATGGGTTGGACTGCGGGTTTCTAATTGATGTCATACGATGATTTACCTTTTGTTTTTTTGTCCAATTCTTCCACTCTTTTGAGGTGAATGCTGAGCCATGATCTGATAATATGGTCTCAGGCTTACCTACCTCATAAAATTGCTTATCCTGTAGGGCCCGAATGGCATTTCGTGAATTTGTGGTTCGCACTGGGTAAATTTGAACATACTTTGAAAAAATATCATATGTGACAAGCAAGTATTGAAAGGTCCTAAATTTGGGAAGGGGCCCATAATGATCTATAGCGAGGATTTCATTTGGTCTTGTGGCCATCACTGGTTTCATACCTCCTGCATATGATTTATTTGGAAATTTAGTGGCAGCACAGATGTCACATTGTCTAATAGTAGTGAGAATCTGATTGTACATTCCTGGCCAGTAAAACTGACGACGCACTGCCTCTTCTGTCTTTCTTGGTCCGTAGTGCCCAATGATTTGATGAATGTGCCTAAGTAAGGATGGTCTCAGCCTATCTGGGACCATAGTTTTCCATGGTGCAGTATAGTCCCCAGTTTTGGTCTGTAAAATACCCTCCTTGACCCGAAAGTGAGTGTATTTGCTTTGTAGGTTCTTGTCCTTACTCTGGGTCTTGGACAACTCCAGAATAATGTGGTGATATTGTATGCCCTGCCAGTATGCAAGATTCCTTAGCTCGGCCTCGGCGGGACTCAATGTTTTGGTGACCATAATTTTTAAGGATTGATCGTTTATTTTTGGGTTCTGTATGCTCATTTGTACTGGATGGCGACTTAAAACGTCAGCCACCACATTCTCTGGTCCTGGGCAATATTGGATCTTATACTGAAATTGTTGGAGGACCAAGCTCCATCTAATGAGTCGGTCATTGGTGAGGAAACTCTTATTAAGAAATTCTAGACATCGGTGGTCAGTTATGATGACAACTTCTGATCCCAGAAGGAACTGCCGGAATTTCTGGCATGCCCATACTATGGCAAGAGTTTCTTGCTCAGTGGTGGTGTAATGTACTTCAGCACCCTTTAAAGCACGACTGCAAAAATATATCACTTGATGTTCACCAGAATCACCCTTTTGAAACAAAACAGCTCCCAGCCCTTGTTTGCTGCTGTCAGTTTGTACGTAAAAGGTCCGACTAAAATCAGGGTGGTGCAGCATAACCGCCCGTAGAAAGTTTTCTTTTATGTTTAGTAGTTCCTGGTCATGGAGTGGGGTCCATTCCCACTTTCGGTTTTTTTTTATGAGGTCTATAAGATTCCTAGTTTCCTGGGCAAAGTTTGGATAGAACTTGTGATAAAAGTTGCAAAGTCCAAGAAATGATCGGATCTGTTTCCGAGTAGTCAGGGTTGGAAACTTCTCTATGGCTGCAACTTTGTCCAGATGTACCTTGATACCATGTTTGTTAATGACATGACCAAGGAAGGTTATCTCCCCAATAGCAAAACGGCTTTTCTCTAAATTCACGCAACAAGTTTTCTTGCTTCCTTTCACTCCAGAATGTTTCTAGAAGCTTGTGACAATATTGCTCAAAAGTCTCCGGCTTCTTCTCTATCATGCCCCACCAGTCTTTGGCCACGGCTTTCAAATGGTAACGAGCAATTATTATTTGTTGAACATTATCCAGAGTTTCTATTGCAAAAGCATCGGTTAAACTGTCTATATGTGGCTGAGGATCTTCCCAGCATCCACCATAAAAATCTATGATTTGAATCAACGGGTATTGAAAGGTCATTGAACTTTCCAGTGGCTTTCCCATTTTCTAATATAATAAACAATATAATAAACACTGTAGATCAACTTATAGTACTCTCTGTATGCTTAAAAATATTTTTTTTCTTCAGTAATTTTAACTAGGTCTCTGACTACAGGTCCATTGTCCTAATCTCCACTAGCTACTTCATATTATTTCCCCAATCTATGTAATCTGCCTTTTTTTTTTAGTTTACCTACGTTTTCTTGGTTAGCTCTTTATTTTAACTGTTTGAGTGAGACATGTATTCAAAAATATAAAAAAAAAACATTATTCACTTTCCCTTTGTTCAGCTGTTCTGTTCTCCCATGTCTGAAAAAAAAACTATACAGTGATATACAAATATTATGTATTAGCAGATACAACAAATCATTCTGTATTGACACACTTGGTTTTTTATTATGGCGATTGACCCACTACTGTGCTGACAATCAAATTTGCTGACAAATTTATTTATATGGGTGCCAGTGAGCAAAATGAAATCAATAGGGCATGTGATATAACCCATTGACCCCCAAACCACATATGATTGACTTAACTTTTGATAAAACAATTGAATTGATGATGAATATTTATTAATGAACAAAGATAACGCGTTCCTGACCTGAGTTTAAATATAGGAGTTTAAATATTACTAAGCATGAGGCTTTCACACACAAAGAAATGTCAAAATTAATATTACAAGCAACTTTTATTGGTGATATTATTCTAAATCTTGCTAGCATGAAAGTGTGCAAACCATTTAAGCATTTTGCCAACTGCATCTGGCTGCTTGGTGTACACAAAGGGTCTTCACCTGCTTTGAGGTTACTCTAGAAATTATTGTCATTAAAGCGTAATGTCACACTGCATCGGACCGCTTGACAGATAATTCCCAGTTTGAAGGTCTTCGCCTACTTTGAGACTACTAAAAATACGGGGCGAACATTTAATATATATGCTAGCAAGGAATACTTTGAAATTAAGACTTTTATGATATCATATTGGATATTTTTAATTATCACAACTGAGATAAACATAATTAATTTTGACACGGAAAAACATTTCATTTATTTTTACCCCAATGCTTTGATCTATGGACTCTTACTACTTTGCTAATGATATTTTTCCTATTGTCACGAACGCGTATAACACAAACGTATAATATATATACTGATATAGTACACGTATAATTAATATATATACATATGAATAATTATTTTAACTAACGAATCTTTTACTGAACGCACATTTAAAAAAATAATCTTGAAAACATTTTTATAAGAAAGAATTAGAAAATGATATTTTAATTTATTAAATCATTTCAGTATATATATAACACTTTTTTTTTTTAAAAAAAAATATCACTCTACAGAAACATTTACTTTATTGGGATTTCAATTAACTGAGTAACTAAAATCACAATTCTAATCTCCAGGGCATGTGTGGGGTTTATTAAGTCGAGCCCCACGTTGGGCGCCAAAAACATAACCATGTACCAGTCAAAATCCACCACCACCGCAAGTCAAATCGGATTCAAACTCAGCTGAACCAAAACTGAATTCAAACCCAACTTAACAGCTCAGATAGCAGAAATCGACGGCACAGTGCTATGCGCCAAGAACTAGTTCAACGGTTGGTGAGGACTAGAGACCCTTGCACTGACACGAATATCTAATAATTAATTACTTTGAATACTTTTTAAATCAAATCATATGTATGTTCGGGTTGCCAACACAGATAGCGGGTATGAACATTTAAATAATTATAAAAAGAATGATGAACTAAGAAACCAAGTATATTAGAAAATATTTAATAATAATAATAATTTGTTTTGTTCAATAAAATATAGATTGCATTAGTTACCTCTAGTCTTTAAACGAATTTATAAATATAATAAGAGTGGCGGTCCTTATCATATGCCAATGGAAATTACGCAATATTGGAATTCTATGTCTATGCCCCCAACAAGTATTAGTGGAACAAGAAATCAATATTTTAACATTTTGTGAGTAGATACACTTGTAACTTAAGAGCTGGGGACATAGGTGAAAAACGGAGCTAATAATTTATTATTAGCTAATTATAAAAATAGTAAACGTATAATATTTTCTTTCGACTCGATGATTAATAGAACTTATAAATTTAGTTCTAATGGGCGAGAATAACTATTTAAAATTTATATTATATTATTTGCGTGAGGCAAATGGAATCAAGGAGCTCATCGAGTCGAAAGATTATTGGCATATAATTTTAAATACGACATTAATAAAGCACACAAATATATATATTAAATGAACCGCCAAGTAAGAAAAGAGAAAGTTTAAGGCTAGAGATTTAAAGAATTACGAGATAGATTTACAATAGCATGAATAAAAGGTTTTATAAAAAATGTTACATTAAAGAATAAAGAGCTCTTAAATAGGAGAGTAAAATAAAGTTCGAACTGGCCAGAAAGTTTAACGTTCATTATAGAAATATATTACCCTTCCGTGCTTGTCCTTAAGTTACTCCTCCAAGTTGTTGAAAACGTAGGCATCATTGGTTAACTACTGGAATAGTATTTTAGTAGCTTTCATTATTTTAGCAGAATGATCGATCCGGAAAACGGTTCAGCAGCTCCAGTGAAGATTCCTCAGGACTTTAGGAACCGTAGCCAGATCCCTGATGTTCTAGCCCTCTATCATGATGAAATACAATTTTTATACACACAGAGTTCACTGCACAACTCTACAATCAAAACTAGTCTTTTTTCTTTTCTTTTCAGGGCTATATCTCTGTTCACTGATGCCTCCGGCTAGCGCTCATTTTCTTATCAATCTGGTTTTTTTTTATAATTAGTTGTTTTCAGAAACATTCCTTCGATAAGGCCTTCAAACTAATTTTTGAATTCCTTTCCTAATTAGAAAATGAATTCTTAAAGTCTGAAATGATTTTAATTAAAAATTGAATTCTTATCTTTTTTTAATTAATAAAACTTTACTGTTGTTTTTGAGAATTTGAAAGCCTTTGGAAGGAATGTAGCTTTTAATCGCAAAACTTTACAAATTATTTAAAAGTAAAAAAAAAACAAGTATTCCCGACGCAATGAAACTTTCGAACAATTATATACATTTAATATTTACAAATATATATACGCACAATCCACGCAATTTAATATATATAAATTCATGAATATTTTATCATGAATTTATTTAGAGAATTGATCCAATTTAAACTAAACTAATTAATTTTACTACGTATTTGAAACAAGTTATTCATTATGAAAATTAGCGTGGATTGAACGTATAAAGCCCCATTGCATCGGAAATTTAAGGTTAGTTTTAGGGTAAATAACATGAAGCTAGGATCGAACTCAGATCCGACTGCTTCAATACCCAATTAAAGTTTTAATTTTATTTAAAACCTAATTTTATATAATGAATTATATTACAATTCATTTTTCTAAAATAGTTATCTTTAGCCATTATTGAAACAAATGTGACCTTCTCACATTTCTTTCTGGTGCCAACCTGGAAGCTCACTATATATATATATATATATATATATATATATCATTGTTTATATATATATATATATATATATATATCATTGTTTACCTAGAGAGAGAGCAAATTATTATAGTTCAATTGGTAAGTGTCAAATGTACTGTTCTCAACACTTTGCCAGAATCACTTAATAAAAGTATATTAATAATTTAATTAGTTATTCATTATACTAGAAATTATCCAGTACTGAATAATATTTTTGTAATGTAATTTTTACTGCACCACTCTTCTAAAACACACACACACACACACACATATACATATATATATATATATATATATATATATATATATATATATTGAACAATGATAAAGATATGTGTAAGATATTGTAATCTGGGTCAACTGATGAGTGATGGTTCAACATAAAATGTGCATATTGTGGATTATAAATCCTTTTCATATGTATTTGGTCATATATTTATGATTACATACTTCAGAAAGTATTAAAAGTGGATATAAAACAGTCCCTATCTTGTATAAGAATGGGGTAGCTAAAGTTGCACTATATAAACATGATCCATTAGAAGATGTACATGCTTAAAACTTTTTTATACTGCTGCTTTTCAATTTTATTGGCATCTTTTGATTTTTTACTTTGAAAAGTTAGTTTTTTGAAAAAAAAAAGGCAAAATTACAAATTAAACAAAAAAGAATAGCAAAATATCTCAATAGATGGATCTACAAACTTTTTTAAAAAATATTACAATAAGCATTTTCTTTCAGTTTATTTAATGAATTGCCTCCATGCTACTAACTTACAATGTTAAATATTCTGATTTTCTTTGCATTCACATACCTTTGAAAAACTGCATTTATATCAGTATTACTAATTAGAATAATCAAAGATCTTGTTTATCAATGGAAACTTTGAGAAAAAATTTAAATTTGCTCTGGTAAATATTCCATCTGATATTGATTTTTTGTGTATTAATATTTAAATACCCAACTTTTGTCTAATTATTATTAATAAGTTTGGTGTTATATGTTTCATGAACTTTGTAATATTAGTAATTCTTTAGTGTTTTGTCTTATTCTAGAGAAGTTTTCATATCAAAGAATTAATAAAGTATTATCATAAACCAAATAATCTTATTTCAATTTGGTAATAATATAATTATTTCTTAATAAAACTAAAATGAATTAGTCAATCAATTAATCATTTGCATATTCTTAATAAATTTAAGATCATTTTATAGTGATTGACTTATGATTTTAGTATAACGAAACAATTGTGTTAAAAAGCTGATTGGCTGATTATTTTACTACATCAAAATTTGCAAGATTATGTTAATAGTGAATATATTATCTAGTTTATATATTTTTTATTAAGCTATATTAATACCTGTTTAGCAATATACATATCTGCTTTATTAGATAATGTTAATTAATGTTCAATGCCATAGTTTGAAGCTGTTTGTAATTTAGTTTTAGGGTTTTCTTTGACTTAATATTTAAAAAAGTAATATTTTACAAGACTACATTATGATTATTCCATATTTTAAAATTTAATCAGTCTTGTATTTAAATGTAAATGTTGATGCCATAAAGCAATAGTTTTGTAAAAGTTTTGTTGGCTGGTTATTAAAACATTATTAAGATTTTACTGGTGAAATGATTGACTGAATTATTTAAAATTTGATAAGTGATAATTAAGTTGTATATATATTATAAATTTATAGTTTAAAATACACTATAATAAATTAAAACCATAATTATTTTTAAATTCATCCCATATTTAATAACATAAACACAACTGGTAATATTATTTCCCCCCCAAAAAACGAATACAAATACTAACAAACTATGAGAATGAAAAAATATCTATTTTAAATGTAAATAAATTAATTTGGTTTTACTTTATATTCTTATGGCAGAGCCATTAAGTCATTTTTAATAATCTTAGAGAAAACAAATGATTGATAATATTAATAGTTTTATGATGTTAAAACTCTTGAAGTATTAGCATCCAAATGGTTAAAGTCAATAAAATAAATTTCTCTTTTGCTAAAACCTAATAAAGCTAAACAAAAACAGATTTAGATAATAACAAAGTATGAAAATGAAATTGTATTCATTTCAAATATAAACAATGATCAAATATATTTAGTTTAATTTCTTAACGAAGAGTTACTAATTATTTATTTGTCATAACCTTAAAAAATGAACTAAAACCAAACTTATGTTTTAGCAAAAGCAGAATTTATTTATTTATTTGGCAAATAACAATGTCAACTATATTTAATATGCGAAGAGTATATTGAACTCTTAATCTATTTCAATTGCTTTATGTTGAAAAAATTATATTTATATATTACTGTTGATTTGACCTTTCTCACAATTATTGAAAATAAATACTTAATGGCTTTGCTTTGAAAATAAAGCAAAACCAAATTGTATTGATCAATGTTTAAGTTTGCAATGGATACAATTTCATTCTTGAAGTTTTTTTTTGATTGAATTTATAACTATATAACATTAGATGTTTGCTAGAGAAGAATTTATTTTGTTGAAAAATAAGTTGGCAAATAATTATTTGTAAAAGAATATTGCAAGATTTTCTGAAATTTAATATGTGGTAAGTTTAAAAAATTGTAGTTCTTTATATATGTATGTGTGTGTCATAATATAATATAAACCATACAACTCATGACAAACTTAATGATGATTATATCTTTGTAGATAAATGTATCAGTGTTATTAATAGTAACTTGTTATTATAGGTTTCATTATATTTTTATTACATTAGATATAGATTGTGAATTTTACTAAAAATTAACCCATTTTTATGAAGTTATACATGCATTCATACTAAATATTAATATATAAAACTTCTGTTTAATTCAATTATACTTAAACAAATAAAATGCATTTCTTATGAACTAGCATCATTAAGCTATTTTATAATACTGTGCTAACATGGTTTTAATGAAGACACTAACTTATATAAATACATCTTGGGTGTTATATATTTTTATGTTTTAATTGTGATAGAGTTCTATATATACCAGTTTTCAAATAAATACTTATATTGCATATGTGTGAATAAAGAGGCAGCATTAAAAATATACTGATCTTAAATTAGGTTTAGCATTTATATTTGGGCTAATAATAATAAAAAAACATTATCAATAATAGAAATAAAGAAAGTTCATTATGCTGTTTTTGCCATATTTTTTTCAAAAAAATTATAAAAATATCAGATATCAATTATGATAGAAAAATATATTTATAATTATATATTAAGAACTAAGAGCCTTTTCTAGGCACATGATTTTATGTCCATATCAACTATTAAATATCTGTTTTAACTGTTAATCTAGTATTGTACAAATAACATCATCTACAATTTTATAATAGAAGTAAAAATAATAGCAATAATAATAAATGAAACAAAATATGGATATCATCAATCAAATTATGATCCAGCAAAAGTTCAAAGAAATTACCTATATAACATAAAAATACACAGTATAAATAAAGCCATTTTTAACTTTACATAAACTATCTTATTATATAATTTTCCATTTATACTTAATTTATTAGTTATTAACCACATTTATTAAAGTTTTACACATATTTATATAATTATCAACATTATGCTTAATATAATTTGTTTCATATATTTGTCTTCTTTTTGGATTTTAGTTTAAATTAAAGATTTAATATTTAATGTTGGATATAAATTTATCAGTCATTTAATTAAATAAAACTTTCTTTGTATTTGCCTGAAGGTTTGTGATGATGCTATATTAGATGTGATAATATATTGGACTAAGAGTGGAGAATATTTCTGTACTATTACTAACAAATTGTTTGTATTTGGAAAGTTTAAAATTTAAAAATTTTCTATACATTCAACATTTAGTGATAGATGATGGAATTAGTTCAACACATTATCAAATCTTTCTTTGTATCAGTATATTGTAAATAAGGCAGAGCATTTAACCATATTCATTTTTAAATTACCTAGCATTCAAATAAATAATAAAATAAGCAAATAATTTATTGAACATGAATAATATATGTAATAATATTACTAAATGTTTAAATTTAAAATATGATGAT
The DNA here is from genome assembly GCA_028023455.1 of Epiperipatus broadwayi. Lineage (NCBI taxonomy): Eukaryota > Metazoa > Onychophora > Udeonychophora > Euonychophora > Peripatidae > Epiperipatus > Epiperipatus broadwayi. The sequence continues at coordinate 1,006,137 of JAQFVV010012481.1, read as the reverse complement.
GTAAAACATTTTCTTGATTTTGCAAGTCACAATGCTTGATTAATTATTCACATGATTATTAAAATAAGGAGAAATTAACTTTACAACATTAACTTGAATCATTAGTTATGTTGATGAAAACTGTTTTAGCATTTTTTTGCATTTATATGTACACTTCTATTAATATCGTTTATCACTATTTTTATAAGAACTATAAAATGCAAAAACAAATGGGTTTATTTTATGTTTGAAAAAGCTAATTCTAATAATAGTGGTAAATGTATTGATATAAATAGTTTTTTGGTTAGTTTATCAATCCAATGATTACATAATATTATTGCTTTATTAATTAATAATTACACTTTCAAGATTACTCACAAGATTATTAAAATTAATAGAATCTTATGAGGTTAAATTTTGGCCATATTTAGTGTGGATTTGTTCACACCTGTAAGCACTTCATTTTCATCCTTATTAATATTATTTGTCAGATTGATTATTTTTATAAGATCTATGAAATGTAAATGGGTTCTTTTAAATTTGCTAAATATAGTTCTAAAAATAGAGAATAGTGAATTCACATAAATTCTGCTTCAATAGTTTATTGATTTAGTGATATTTATAATTTTATTTTTGTTTATTTTAAGAAAGATAACAATCAATAAGTATATCAAAATTATAGTATTTTTCATATTCTATGTTTCATCACACTAATACTAAATAAATTCAATAATATTTTATTGCATGTGTGTGCAAAAGATAAAAGTGTGTATCTCAAGAAATTAGACATCCACAAAGAAAAATTAAATAAAATTTTAATATTGTTTAAAATATAATAAAATGAAAATAAATCAGTAAAATTTTATGTTTTGTTTTTGTACTAAGAAAATACAATATTTTATTTATTTGAAAGCAAACATTGCATGATCATAAAAAAGTAGGAGTTGTATATCCATCCATGTTGGAATTTAGTAGTGACATATTAATTTTTAATTGGGTTTAAAGGTCATTTCTTGGCAAAAAATTAAATAATTTAAGGTTGAATAAAAATAATTAAGTGAGTGTAATTAAATGGAATCGGACTAGTAAATTAAATTATGTTTATTTGTTTAAAAGCAAATAAAAACATCAACATCATACTTCAATTTATTTATTTTATTTAACTTAAAGTAGAATTCTTATTTAATTATAATTATTTTTATTTTAAAAAAATACTAAAAATTTGATAAATGTTGTGGAAAGTTACTAATCATAAATGCTAATATTAAAATAAACTTTACAGAAAACAATGGAATATAGTTGTGATGAATATGCTATTCTAAAATTAAATGAAAACTAAATATAAGAAAATAAATGGTTACATATAATTAATCTCAATCATTATCAGAAACTCAAAATATTTTGTGAAATAATTCATCAGAAGTACTATTTTCCAAAGTTCTTTATTACAACAATAAAATAATTCTATGCAAAGCAAATCATGATTGATTCTTCCTAAGTTGTCACTTATTTACAAGTGTCATTAGAAATTCTATTACTCTATTTTATTAACATGTAATTTTAAAGGAAAAAAAAAAGGTCAGAAACAACAGCCTGTAGATTTCTAGTTAGGAGATTTCAATAATTTAAGAGCATCTTGTAAGAAAAATATTATTAATATAATAACAAACAAAAGAAATTGCTGGTGAATATAGTATATAAACCTCAGTAGTAAAAGAGATAACTGCAGTGCTATTATCATATAAATCTCTGTACGAAAATAAAATATCTTATAAATATAAAAATAAGATTCCTTGTTTGATATGGAAAAATCTCTATGAATTGTTTTATAATAATCCTGATATCTTTACAGAATAGGGATCACTAACATATTTTTATATTGTATGGTTTTCATATTATCATCAATTACTTCTTGTAATAAAAAATGTATTTATTTGCAGTCAAAATAATTTATTGTTTTTTTATTGTATGGAACATCATAAGCAATATTCATTTAAAATGCAATAAATATTAATGACAACATTAAATAAACAGATATTATATTAAAATGAGAAGTATTAGACAATAAAAGTATTTTATTACATTATGTTTTTATATTCATCTGACAGACAATCATTTGTTTTCACTTATATAGTGAATTAGAGAATAATTCGACTATGAAAACAATATGCTTAACTTTAACTATTTTTTCTATTGTTAGCTTTTATCTAATGAAAGTTACTAAATTTAGTAATTTATTTCCATACTTATATTACGAATTATTTAAAAAGTGAATAAAAATTGAATAAAAAATAGAAGGTAGAAAAAACTAATTTTTTTCATAAATTAATTGAGACAGAGGATTATCTAGAAGATTAATGATTTGATACATAAAGTTTAATAAAAACCTTACTATTACTTTTTTAAATAGAAAGTATTGTAAAACGATTTGAAAATAGTTTGAAATTGATAACCAAAACGTTTGGAAGATGAAATAGATAGTTAAAATGCAGCCTTTGAATATAATAGTAAATTAATAATTTAAAGAAGTACATTTAACACTCTATAAAATTAAATGTGTTAAATTACTAATATGCCACAGTAAAACATTGTTGAATTTTTTAAATAATTTATTAAGATAATATTTTTTAATAAGCTTTATTTTTATATTTTAAAAAAATTGTAACTAATAGTTTTATATTTTATAAATAGAAAATTATTGTACGGTTTTTAGATTGACAATTAAACCTGTAACTGAATCCATACGGTAAAGAAATGTGTTGTTGTAATGTGTAGAAAAGAAGCTGTAAATTGGATAATGTGAATTAAATTTAGAAAAGTCATTATTCTGCAATCATTTACTAATGAGGTGAAAATAATGATGATACTGAACATGCAAAGACGATATGCTTTGATACATGAAAACAATAATAATAATCATTTTTTCATTCTTTAGAAGAAAAAAAAAGATTTTATTTTTTTGCATAGGAAATTTGGATTTTAAATTTAGTTTACTATTTTTAAGACTTTTGAAAGCACTTCGACAATTTTTTCTAATATTGATAATTAATTTTTACAGATTAGATGGGGGGAGGGAGATAATCATATGATAAATATTCAGTTGTATATATATATTGCAGATTTACTATTTAAGTGTGCATTGTTTAGAATAAACCTTTGTTTATAAGCATTAACTTTCAATATATATATATATGATTATTAAATATTTTTATTTGAATAGAAATTATTACTTTTATTTAAACATAGATGTAGATTTTAAATTTAATGACGTTTTAATTTATATATAAATATTTTAAACTTGTTTTTAGTTTTGGGTCAGACATAATTTTATTTGTAATTAAAGACACATTAGAAAGAATATTTCAGATGTACAGTCGTAGACATTGGGAAAAAGAATTATGGCAAATATTCTTAATATGTACTAAAATCAGTACATTAACAAGAACATTTGTAGAGCAAGGCAAAATAGAATTATTGTTTTGAGCACTGTTATAGAAAGGAGAAAATTTAAAATTATTTTTTGATTAATTAAAACAATAATTATAATATACTCATGTGTATATTTTGATTATATTTTTAGTACTTTTTAAAAACTAATTTTAAACATTTATTTAAGTTTTTAAGTATATGATCCATAGCAGCACCATATATTATTTATTAAAACAAATAGATGTTGATAAAGTAGTTACTGTTTTTAGAACTATATGCTATAAAAATAATAAAATAAATTCAAAATAGATTATTAATCTTTTTTTAATTCATCTTTGAAATTTCATTTAAAAAAATAATTAAAGTGATATGATATTAGGTACAAAACCGACTTTTCTTTTTTAAAAAAAATGAAGTTTGTAAAAAAAAAAAAGAACAAACAAAACATGCTTACCAAAATCATATAAAAGAGAAAGCAACTGAAGAAAATAATATAGATATGTATTTATTAATTATTATATCATACTATTGCATTTATTTAAAATTTCTCTCTATTCTATACTATACCTTTTATATAATCTAAAAAATTATTTTGTTATTATTTAATTAGAAACATATCGATATATTTTTACACCTTTCTCAATACAAGTTTCCTATAGTGTTTTAAAATTTTGTGAAAAAATAAGGTATTTTATTTTGCTTAAGAGCCAAAATCTCTGGATATTCTTGTATTCATAATCGATAAAGCGACTAGCTACAAGACACTGTATGAATAAATGCTAGTTACGGTAATTCAATAAACTTTTTACAGTAAAAATACGAAATTTTATTGCATTTCCATAATTTTATATGACTTTTTTTTAAAAAAAATCAGAATGGCCATGAGAACAAATGTCAAAATATTTAAAGCATATATATAGTAACCCCTAAACCACCAATCACCAACAACCACAAATACCCGGGGGCACCAATTCTATGAATCATAGAATAAAATATTAATCTAACTTTACCCTAAATTTACTTATGAGGCTCTTAATTAAAGTTTCACCTTAGCCTAGCTCAGTTAATGGATACAGAGGTCTGTGAGGTATAAAACGTACATTAGATGTGGGAGGAAATATTATAACTAATAGGAAATAAAACATCTATTATATTCTATACTAAACAATATATTATTAAATTGGTAAAATTCTACCAGCTAAATTTAACAAGTTATAATTTATACTTCACCTCCTTCCATCCTCCACATGCATTGAACAATCTCTACCATATTAGAAAATTAAACTAATAAATAAAATGTAACATTTAGAAATTATAATGTATAACAAGTTGGATCTGAACTTAAACTAAATCTATCATTACTAAATTTTAATTATACACTAATCTAATCTAGTTAACTGAATTTAATATTTAATCTAAATTAATAATTGAATATCTCAAGGAATCTATTATGGCATGGCTTAATCTAAAATCACTACCTCTCAATAACTATTATTTAATATTATGACAGTAATGGAATAAATTAAGCAATACCCTAACAAAATAATAATAGTTAGATAATGAAAAAAATGGGGCACATTTTGATTTCAATTCATTATCTAAACAGTAACTGAATGATAAACTAATTCGTAACTAATTACATGTCATACAGTGTTTGGATCAAGGAAATCAATATCATCATATCTGGATATGTTCACCATTAAATTAAATAAAATGTACTGTCATATCATATTGGATAAAATAAATATGTGAGCATATGTGGAAATGTGAAACACGAATGTATGTTAAAGAAGAATCCTGAATACAGTTTTGAATAATAAAACATTTATAAAAAAATGTATAGTTAAACAAACATTTAATTTCTTTAAAATTTGTACAGATATAAGTTTTGGACGTATTAATATCAGTGGTTGAAAACCTACATAATAGCAGAAATTACAAGATAATTTTCTAGCTTCTTATCTGATACATTTTGTCTAGTAAGTCACTTTGATAGACTTATGGTAACACATTATATCTTTAATCCTAAAGAATAAACTAAAATAGAATCTTTATATTTTATTGCAAAATTGGTTTTCAGGTATCAGTCCCTTCTGATAAACATGTGGAACTGGAATAATATAGCCTTACATTTCTGGCAACAAACTACATGATTTATTTTATATTCAACATCTTGTCTTTTATATCACTCTTAAATTATTAATTAATCTAACAAGTCTACAACACACAACATAGGTTAAATATCTCAGTTACAATATGAAATAAAACTAAAATCCTGGCATTTTTACTTTAAAATGCTTTATATCACTCTTAAACTATTAATTAATCTAATAAGTCTATAACAAACAACATAGGTTAAATATTTCAATTACATTATAAAATAAATCTAGAATCTTGGCATTTTTACTTTAAAATGCTTTATATCATTCTTAAATTATTAATTAATCTAACAAGTCTATAACACACAACATAGGTTAAATATCTCAGTTACATTATAAAATAAAACAAAAATCTTGGCATTTTTTACTTTAAAATGAACATTAACTAAAGTAAGGGGTTTGAACATGAGAATAAACTAAAATAAGATTAAATTATACTTTGCAAAATGGAAATAATTCTATCAATTAGATATGTTTATCTTTGCAAAACAGAAATGAATAATGCTATTAATTAATTATGATTTGTCCTCTTTGTTTGCTTATGCCAGTTATTATTAAATATTATGGAATATGATGATATGAAATTTAAAATGATAAATGCAAAATGATTGAAGTTATGCATTAATGATGGATTTTTTTATAACTGTTAAATTAGTACTTTATATCTGTGTCTGTATTTTGCTGTGTGTCATACAATAAATAATTAATAATAATCAATCCAATTGGTTTATTCATGAATATGTCAATAAATCATAATACGGACAATGATAATGGATCAAACAAGCTTTATCACTAATTCTAACACAGCTGTTTTATGAGAAAAGCAATCCTACTTTTATTCTTCTTTTTATCAATAACTTAGCTGGCACATGGCTATGAGTAAGATAAAAGCATTTTATAAGCACATGGGATAAAAGATTTACACAATTCTAATTTCATAACTAACAAGACAATAACTCCCAAGTCTACTTCTGAGACTACATAAACTGGTGGGAAAAAATCTCATCACCAAACTAATCAGGGAGATAAAATACTGGGCTTCACATATCCTAATTCATAATATCAATTATCAAATGGAGGATTCAATCCACTCCTATCGAATACTTCTATGACAAAGGGATTTTACTCTATCCCATAATATATATTAGGCAATCTACCATATAAAATATTCAAATAAAAAGAAAAAGAGATTATTCGATCCCACAAGACACAATAAAACATCATTAACTTTTACTACAAATAGCCACTAAACACTTTTCTTATCAAACATAATAAAGAACAATAAATTCATGCTTAAACAAGTTCTAATCTTTCAAATTTGAATAGTCCATTCTCATCCTCTGAAACCGATATACTTTATATCATTTTACTTGCAAATTACAAATTATTATAGTTGAGTTTTATAATATACACACATATATAAGCATAATAATAATACAGACAATTCATATTTCAGTAGGTAAAGAACTACTGTAAAATATTAATTACTAACTGTAAATGCAATAATGGGTAAACATTTTATATCTGATATAATATTTCTAACTTAAAAACATATTAATTACAGTTGAGAAACAAGGCAATAATTTCTATTGGCAAGGTAAGACAAAATAATCTTTTTATAGTGCATTTATATTAGCACAAATCCAAAGCAAAAGTTTAGCTTAGATAAATAATGAAGCTTTATGTTCTAGGTTAAATAATTATTGAAAATAATGATTTTCTAATCTATTAAAAAAATGCAAAGATATATTATAGATTTTATGTAATGAAACTCTTTTGAAATAATTGTTCACCCCTTTTAACCTTAAATGGATGTCTCCCTCATGTGTTGAACTATGAACACACAATTAAACTGATACTAAAATAATAATAATAATAAAAACCTTGTATAATATTTTCCATATTATACATTTCATGAGACGTTCTAGAAGACATAACAAATAAAATAATAAAAATAATAAAATCATAAAACAACCTTTATACTATCTATCTACTAAATATGATTAAATAAATAAAGTTCTTATGTTTTCTTCTTCTGGGTTGAATAATAATGATACAGTTTGTACATGACCTCCAATAGTAATGAATAAGAATAATAATAATAATAAGCACACAAGGATAAATATTGACAAAAACAACACATTCCTGCAGGAAAACAAATAATATTATTTTGACTCCAGTATAGCACATTCAATGTTCTTAGCAGAGCTAATGAAATTGCTATCAATGTTATATAAAAGAAGTAATAATTCACATTTCATTCATAAAATGTATTGGCATTTATTTCATGTTTCTTTTCTTTTTTCAGAGCCGTTCATAAAATGTATACAATTATTTGAACTGATAACATTTATTTAATTTTCCGTGAGCTGGTTGGCAATATTCTATATGAGAAATTCCATTGCAAATAAAGAGGACAATTAATATAATAAAAGTCATATTCAGTTTCATCATTTTTTTCTAAATCCATTTCTCATAGTAGTTGGAAAAAATAATTAAATACTAAGTTGAATTATACATTTAGTCTTATTTTCTAATAGGCAAAAAACATTATAAATAGTCAGGCATGTATTTCAATAAAATGATAATAAAATAAATGATTCCTATGCATCTTTCTTAACCTTCTTCTTTTATATTAGCACAAAATTTATCATAAAGAGTTTTTGAGAGACTTAATAATAGTTTGCATATTTTTCTGACATAATGAAGATATGCACATGTTGCAGTTCCCTTAATACTATAATTAAAATTTAAGAATAATAATTTTGAAAAATAAACAAACATTCTTCTGTCTTCTTCACAAGTAGGAATAAAATTTAAATAAAATGATTTTGAAATATAATTACGTACTTCCATTTCATTCTTCATATTACTAATTAAGTTTAAATACACTCATGCATTCAAAATAATGATTGAGAATTCTGAAACTGTCAATTAAGAATAAAATCAATGTACCTTTAGGTGATTCACTCTATCATCATCCCAAAACTTTTAGTACTTTAAACTTTTACCATGGCTTTTTTCTTGGAAGAATAGGCTTTTAATAAAATTGTATTATTAAGCTTTATTTAGATAATACTTTGAAGTTCTATCAGCAGAGAATTTTGTAGTAGTTTTCTTTGGTAGTTCTTTCTAGTAGTAGTCCTTGGTAGTAGTTCATTGATAGTAGTCTTTGGTAGTAGTCATTGGTAGTAGTCATCTTTAGAAATCTAACTAACCCTTTTTATAGCCCTCAAAAAAATTACCCAACATTTATTCTTCCAATCCAAAGTCATTTGAAAGTTCAAAGGTCATCGGACAGAGACTAATAATTAATTTATGCAATAAACTTTGTTGTAGAAAAAAAATTGAAACAAAAAAAACTATCTTGTCTTTTAAATAAATAAAAAATGTTAAATATTAAATTGAACTAAGAATTAAATATTCTGTATTCTTAAAGTAATAGAATAAAATTAATAATTATTTTAACAAATAAAATATTTTACAGCATATTTGTTGCTTAATAATTTACCAATCCAGTGATCCATCAATTCATTTAAAAAGGTAATTAAGCTGGTTTTTAAACTAGTAATGGTAAAATTAAATATTTGGATATGAGATATAATATTTGATGGTTTCATGAAGCAGATGAATGAAAAATGAAGTTGGATAATGATACAGACATAAATGAATATTTACAAATAATGTACTATAGGTATTAAACTAATGTGACTGAAATGACAATTTTAATAATGAGTTAAACATATTTCACTGTTTGTACTATAGATTAAAATGTGAAAAACAAATGAACTAAAAAATCACTCAAACAACTCTTAATACTGTTCAGTAAACAAATAAAACCAATTAGAATCAACCTAAACTGAACTGACTCCTTTTGTGACAAGCCACCCCCTTACCCTATCATTGATTATGCACTAAAGTAAAATATGAAATATTCAATAATCCTCAAATTACACCTATAAATACTTTTAAGCATAGTTTTAAGTCTTTACTAAAAAATGTATAAAAATTTCACGTTACTTCATTTTTTTTTATAAGATGATATCAGATATTACTGATATAATAGTACACAATTACAAATAATATTTCTGGTGCCAAACCAGAAGGTCACAATATATATATATATATATATATATATATTATAATGGTTGGGGATGATGATGAAGTATCCAATCTTACTGAATCTGTCGACAGAGCGCCACTAGGCTACTTTGAACCTAGAAAATTTATAAAGTTGACAGATGCATGCTGTTAAGTCTGTGACCACCAGCCCAAGTCACTAGCTGAAGTAGATGCAGAAACTTAATATATTTATTAAAATATATTTTTAATAATAAAGAATAATAAAAGCAATCACTGTCAGTATTAATAACACAAAAATATTTTTATTTACGTCTATATATGTGATGCACAAACTTAAAAAAAAAAATTTTTATAACAAAAGATTATGTTTGTTTTATTCTGTTCCATTATTTTTTTATTTGTTTTTAACTTTAATTTTAAATTTTAAAATGTTGAGTATAAATGAGCTGCCTAGATGCATTCACAAATTTTCAAATCACTTGACTCCAGACTAAAAATCTGCAGCCACACCAATACTCACTTCCAGATATATATCAGCAACCAAGGCAATGTGAACATGTTATCATAGAATCACATTGACAGGAATGTGCATCTGAGCAGCATGATATTATTGGAGAAAACATGGCCTTCATCCTGCAGGAATGTGCATCTGTCAGGCGAAGGAAACATGCATATAAAATGATAAAAAGAAACACTACATATGGATGGGAGAGCGGTCTTATCTTGCCAGCTTATCATCCAAAATCCATAGAGCTGGAAGGGGTCAATGGCGCAGGAAATATGTCTGCATCCATTTCAGTGGTATGACTACCTCTTTGGGGTCATGCATTCAGTTGGACTCAATGTCCTAGGTGTGAACACACTTCACATTACATTAATATAAACATCCATATATCTCTCCACCAGCATTGACACAACTACAAAGAAATAGTCCAAAATCAAATCCCCTTTAAAACTAATATATTTAAACCAGTCTAGCAGCCATTTACACTCAACTAACATTTAAATCATTTTATTAATTTATTTCTTTAAAAAAAATCTTTAGTTTACGGTTTTAAATCATTTTGAAAGGACACATTATATTTAACTTATTATTTTTTTTCACAAATACTATTTTAACCTATTTTTAAAATTTAATAATGCACAAATAATGATGTGTTTTCTATCTTTACATTCGTTTGCAATAGCAAACCCCCGCGCTATTACAAACAGATATTAATTAAACATGAATAAAAAAAATAAAATACAATACATTTTTTTTTAAAAGATTACATTAACTTTTGATCAGAGTTTTAAAATGGCAAAGTTTATAAAAGATAAAGTTCAGGTTTGTTCAGGAAAGAAAGTTTATAGTTCATTTTTAGAAACAAATAAAGTTCGAAGATCTTAAATTTAAGAGTTTATATTTGATATTTCAATTATTTATAAATTATACTTTCCTTTGTCCGGGCTTGTTCCTTCATGACAAAGATCTATGAAGACTTATGATGATTTCTGAAGACGTTTTATGAAGATGGTTCCAGTGGTTCAATCCTGGAATCCGTGAATAGGAAAGCTACCTTCGGCTGGCTGCACCGAAGGAAGCCCATTGACGCTGACTACATTCTTAGTGACGGTGACAATAGCTTTTTAAAAATTTTCTGCTTTCAACAAAGACAATTGAATTTAAAGTTTTAATTTTCTGATTCTCTACAACTGTAATTATTGTTTTGGATTTTCCTTTTATAGTCCCTAGGCACCTTATCTCTGGAATGCAGGATTCATCAAACATACTTCATGTCTGTATTTTATTGGTTTATTCTTTGTGTCCAAGGTAAGATTTTGGGTTTTCCACTGAGATCTGTATCTCCATCTCTGGGCGGAAACTCTTATCTATTTTGTAATCATTTTTTTAATTGTCGTTTTGCCTTAGGGATCTGTTTGTAATTTTTATATTTGAAAATTAAAAAAATCGTCGCTATTATTAAAAAAAAAGGTTTTTTATTATATATTTTATTTAAAGATTAGAATCTTTGCTTCGATTCTATAATTTATTTATTTTTTAAAGCTTATTTTAATATTTAAATCAATCTAACATATTAATAAATTAATAATTCGTTATTTGTGCATTTTGACAGTTTGTTTTTAATTCTGTATTAGATAAAAAAAAAGTTACTATTAAAATTTGAATGTAACGCATATATATATCCCGTTACAATATATATATATATTATTTAAAGTCATTGCTTCTTTAAACACATATATAAATAAATAATGGGCTGGCTCTTATATTGTTAACATATAAATTGCTTAAAAAAAGATAAATATGCATCATTTTTTCCTATGTATCAAGAACTTATGTGAAAGATAAATTTAGAAATAATAAATGTGAAAAAGAAATTGTAGTCATTAAATATATAAACAATGCTTAAATAAGATTGGCTTGATGCAATATTCCTAAAAGAGAGATGCCAAAATTTTCAATAATTTGCAGATTATTTTTATATAATGTTAGAAAAAATCATAACCGTGAATATATTACATAATATTTCACAGCATATTTTTCTGATATATGTTTACAATAATTTGTTTTTTAACAATATTATTAAAATAAAGAATTTAGTTGCTCTGCTCTGAAAATATTGTTAACTTATTTTAATCAAGAATTGGTTATTTCTATAAGAAATTTATCATAATCTATATTTATTTCCCAGACAAATATTATTAATTTTTGTCTGCTTAGTAATATGGGCATCAATACTATGAAATTAAGTATTATTTATATATGATATAGACAATAACTCTACAAAATTTAATTATTATTTATATAATATCAATAATTATGTGCTTTTAACGCTCGTTAAAGAAGTTATATTTATTAATAATTTATTTAAAGCTTAGCGCTTTCAAAGCTCCACTGCTTGTTGTAAATTTTTAATATTATAGATAGATAATTGAATAGATAGATAAATAGATAAGTAGATAAATGGATAGATATTTAAATAGATGAAAAGATGAGTGTGTGGGTGTATAGGTGAATGTTTGGATAAATAGGTATATAGAAATAAATGTAGATAAATAGATATGTAAATAGATCAGTCTATAGATAGATAGATAGATAGATAGATAGATAGATAGATAGATAGATAGATAGATAGATAGATAGATAGATAGATAGATAGATAGATAGATAGATAGATAGATAGATAGATAGATAGATAGATAGATAGATAGATAGATAGATAGATAGATAGATAGATAGATAGATAGATAGATAGATAGATAGATAGATAGATAGATAGATAGATAGATAGATAGATAGATAGATAGATAGATTCAAAATACATATTTAGGTTAATGTGTAAATAATTTATTATCAGAATGTGTTTAGCATCAATATTTTGATTTTCAAATAATAGAAGATCGCATACTTATATTACACAATCTTTGTAGTCAATAGAGACAATCATTATTATAAAAATAGTTTAGTTACAGAGTGACCAATATCTTCTAATTGTAGTAGTTACACTGTCATATCTTTTTTTTTATCCTATTGCTATTGCCTATTTTATTTTTAATAGTAGTATTAATAAATGACTCTTTACATTTGAATTAAAAAAAATTGTTCATTTTATTTATGAATGCACACACAATTTTTGATTTTAATAAAATTAATTATTTTATTTATTAATGAATTAAGTAAACATTTTAAATTTAATATATAATATAAATTAAATTTTTTTACTGCATTTTAAAATGAAATTATGTCAGAATTATTTTAAAAAGCTATAAAAGTCATTTTTCCAGATCAATTGTATTTTACAAAAGCTTGATCAATTATCATCGTCCAAAAAATGAAATTCAAATTTTTATAAGTTCATCAGAGTTGAATTTATTTATTTTTAAAGCACGACTAGATTTTGGAAACAAATACAATAACATAATATACATATATGTATTACATTAAATGGGTGATCCAGATTCATTATCAAATGCTTTGAACAAAGTTAATTTGGAAATGTCATTCTTTTTTTTTTCTATAATTGACAATTTTTTTTTTGTTGCAGAAATTCCTCAAATCATATAATTTAAGTAACATACATTACCCAATTTCTGAAGTAACATTATAAAAAAAAAATGAAAGTCAGCATGCTTTCATTATATGCTATCAGGCAAAGGAAAGACAAAAAAATGAAAGTAAGGAACAATAAAAATAATTCTAATACTGTAACAATTCTATATAATAACTACTATCTAATAAGAGAAATAGAATTTAGGCATGGAAAGTTTAAAAGTTAAATTGTAACAAGAATATGATTATAAAAAAATTAATTGCATATATATATATATTCTGAAATTAATTGCATATATATATATATTCTGAAATGAAATATAATCAATTTATAGGACAACTATATACTTAAATAAATAATAAATGTATTAACATCTAATCGATTTTCGTCAAAAATGAATCTTGTCAAGATATTATAACAATTAAAAATTTACGTGATTTACATATTATTTTAACACACCATCTACTGGTCAAACTTAACTATAAAACTGTTTTTATATTTTCCAATTTTTATTTAATGACCATTTTACTTCTAACTTTACCGACCCTTGTACTAAATTCATACATTTCTCTTTATTTGCATGTATATACAATGATTATATGACAACTATGATTGTCTTTTACATGCATAATAACAGAAAAGCCTTCATGAGAAAAAATATACCATTAAAAAGTTCTAAAAAAATTTTTTTTATGCATGGCATCCTATATTGCTTGTAAATTTTAATAGAAGTCTTTTAAACATCATGAATAGTGACAGTATTTTTTCTTTCACCAGCTTTTATTTCAATATGAAATAGATATTAATATGTATTTCATATAGAAATGAAAGGAACTCGTGACATACAACATAGTATGTGGATACATATATATTTAAATCTCGAAGGAAAAAGAAATGAACACTTACAAAATTTGATATATATATTTATTTAAAATGACTGCTTTGGAATGGTTTGAGTAAAGATTAAATAAGAATTTTGATATTTTCAAACTTCTACAAATTATTTAAATCAAATATATAAATCTCTACTTACTGTGAATAATTTTGATTTTTCTGATTTTAACAAAAACGGAAAATATCTTTAGAAAACTGTTTTTTTAAAGGATTAAGTAAATTTTTTAACTAATTAGTTAGGGCGAGGTAGTTAAATTATTAATCAAGATGGAAAGTAACTTATTTTAATTGTCATATTTTTAAATTCCACTATATACAATAAACAATGGCTTCAAATATGAAATTAGTTATTAGATTAGTTTAGAGATAGAGAATGCAGGTGTAAAGTGATAGAAATGTAGCTTCAATGAATAGTTGCTAACATCTATGTTGGTTTTGTTTAAACTCCAGAGAAATAGGGGGTGTCGATTATCTGCCAATTTATAAATCAATATGTGAAAAGTAAGCAACTTTTCTGATTGCAATCCATCAAATTATTGAATCTGAACAGAACTAAGGATTTTAGCATTAGTATAATTAATTATATCCCATATCTGATAATTAAGAAGCCATTCAACAATTCTATAATGGACATAGTCATAAGAAGATAGCCTACTAGTCTTGAGATTGATATTATATTTATATATATTTCTGAAAGCACATATGAAAACTGCATTGTCAGTCATATATATTTACTGTGTATAAAAATTTATCTTACTAATTTATATAATACATATAGAAAAAATTATCAGGTAAAAAAAATATTGACATATTCTTTCAAATATTAACTTGCAGATAATAAAAATCTGTTGTTGTTTTTTTTTTTTTTTTACTATACTCATTTGCTTTAATAATAGATAAATTTGAAGTCAACTGAATAAATTATTTTATCAACTATAAAATATCCTGAAAAAAATAAATGTCCATTTTATCTCCAGAGAATAAAAGTTCTAAAAAAAAAAAAAAAACATTAAAAAAAAAATTCTATTATGTTATTTAGAAAAGACTGATTTTAGAATTAAAAAGGTTATAATTGATTGACCAATGTATGTTTTAATGGCTGATGAAATTCTAGATTTTATGTAAAAAATATTCTTATGTATTTAAGAATTAAGGATTTGAAGTATTTTATTTTTAGATTACAACAAGCATGTGTGCATGCATTATCTACATGTTTATTATTTAATTATATATATATATATTTGTCAAGCGTTGTTAGCCGAGAGGTCATCGCACCTGCCCTTACAAGCAAGTAGTTGGTTGCAGACGGGTGTGAATTCGCGTCCCGGCCGATGCTATGACATATGAATAAAAAAATTATATATATATTGTTTACCAAAAATAAAGTCTATAGATGTAAGAAGTTTAATATCAATAAATAGAATATTATTAGGATATTATAATATGAAGTGTGTGCATGTATCTGTTCACCATCTTAAAAAATTTAAATATTAATATATTGACGTTTTGACTTGACCACACAAGGCATCCACTGGGTGATAAAAGGTAAAAAGACAGTTGTAGAGGCGCTACAATCACTGATTTGAAAAAAAACCCATTAAAGTTCCACCAATAGCAAAAATGTTAAATTAAGAATGTTTTTTTAAAAAAATCTTTCCAAATGAGAGGAAGTTTGCATGTATCATCTCGCTTATTGATACAATCTGGCCTTTTAAGTATCTCAATGACTTCTCTAATTTTGCACTGGCAGAGATTATCACATCTGGATATGATCCTGGTACTAGAAAAATCAATTTTATGACTTGAATCTATACTATGGAATGAGAGTGCTGATGTTGATGGGTTTTGTTTAATTAGCATGCTCATCTCTCCTAACACTGATGCAATGATTACTCATACCTATGTAAGACAATTTTCAAATGAGATTTGATAAACACCATGTGATTCAAGAGGGACTGAATCCTTCAGCTTGGTTATTATATTGCTGATCTTTTGATGAGTAGAAAATGCTGTATGTATATTATAGCATTTTAATATATGTCCAGAACTGTCTGTAGTTCCTTTTACATATGGAACACAAATCCTAATAACTGATTTATCATCTTTTTGATTTCTATTTTATCCATTTTGGACTTGAAATAAGGCTTTTTTTATAATCAATTCTTATTTATATATTGAAATGGAATATGGTTTATTAATAATTGGGATATTTTATTTTATTAGACATGTACATATGTGCATACATACACGTATTTAATAAATACTTGTTAAAATTTATATATCTCTGAAATTTATACGTAATTAAATAGAAAGGATTTTCACATTTTGACATATGCACTGTATTGGTTTATATAGGTTTAAAGATGCTTGGTTGAATACAGGAATCCTCTCAAAGCCAATCACAAGATAGAAACTTTATAAAGATAAGAACAGCCATCTTAACTTTAGCCTAAATTCTGATTTATATAGGCTAATCTGAAACATTATGATATAGAGTGTCGGTTTGGGAGTTTTTACTGTATTCAACCCTGCACCATTGAGCTTATACAAATTAGTAGAGCACATATGTAAAAAGGTGAAAATCCTTTCTATTTAATTTATATATCTGAAAACTATGGATAATTTTACATGTATATTTTATTATATTTCAATCTATAGAAATAATATTTTTATTTGTAAGTCAAAATTAGAATCACTTTTATACTGAAGTGTAGTTATACCTTTCAATTTTTATTGTAATTTCTAATTAATAATTGTTTTGATCACTATTTTACTTTGTTCCTGTAAAATTATTTAATACTACAATAGATTATTTTATACATGTGTATTTTTCCTTATTCACAATTATTTTGATTAGGGTTTTTTATAATCCGAAAGCAAACTTCAGACAATAATAGCATTTATTATGTTTGTGTGTGAACATAAAGATGTTCTTTAAAAAATTAGTTAGATAACACAGAGATAAAGATCACCTTTTATGTCCACATACACCACTTTACTTTATAGATTTGATAATTACTTATAGGTAGATAGTACATTTATAGTATTTGATGGCCCAGGGAATTGATGATGATCAGCATTGATATAATTTTTCTAGCATTTTTTGATATTATTTATTACTGTAATTATTTTAGTAGTTCTGTATGTGCATGCACAAAAAATATTTATTGCTTTTATATTATGCCCTACATTTTGCTTTGGCTATATGATGGTTAGCTGAGATTTAGAGTGTGCCTCTTTTAAATTCAGTCACAAGAGATGACCATTGATCCTTGATAATAATTATTGGTGATTCTATATTATTAATGATAATTAATTCCAATGCTCATTGATTGTTATGCTTTTATGATGATAATTCCCATCAGCTTGCTCTATATCATTACAAATGATGAAAACAACATATGGTTAATACACACTTATTTATCTATATTGTTCACACATTTACAATATTTATGACAGTAGTTATATAGAAATAGGTTAATTAACTGTTATATTTTTAAATTAAAAAATAATACATCCACATAAATGTTACAAAGTAGGATTTTATGTAATAGAATTAAATTCCACAACTATATAAAGACACATGCATAATTTATGTATGGAGACATTTATATAATTTTTTTAATAATAAATAAATAATCATAACTTCTAAATATCTGTAATTGCAAAGTGAAAGTAACTACATCTCACTGAGTTATATAATGGCAAAAAACAAGGAAATGATAAAATGATACGAATCTATTTTTGGGCTCTTTGTTATGTAAGATTGACTTGGTTTTTAAGTTATATGGTGAATTTTGTTTATTGTTTTAATTTATGTACAGGCTAAATGTTCTGAGATCACCATAATATATTCCCAGAAAATAAAATATTTATTTTAGAGTATTAATTAATGTCTGAATTCAAAGTACAAACTAGTCAGAATGTATTAAGGTTTGTCATAATGTAATTAGCATGCAAAAATTAGAAATAAATTTGTGTTTATAAATTGTGTTGTCAAAAATATATATTTTCAATCTAGAATGCATAAACTAATTTTAATTTACAGTACATAGTATTTCTTTTATTATAAATATTTCAGTATTTCAGAAATACAAACTACATTTCCATGGTAATTTCATGAGATGAAAATTTAATATCAATAGTCTAATAACAAAATCAATTTGTCTTATTTTTATTCTTTATGCTGGGGTTTAAGATTATTGTAGCTGCATGATAAATCTCTTGAAGTGCACCAAAAAGCTTTTTAAAACAAAGTTAGATTTCCCTTGGGAATTACTTCTTTGGTGTATATGGATGGTTTTAGTAGAAATGGTTTTGGAAGCATCTAATCAACTATGAACATACTAATGAAAAATGATTATAAAAAAAATCAACCTTTCAAATTTGTGGAAAATTGATTATGACAAAATCAATCCATCAATTTGTGGGAAATTCAATTATGATAAAATAATTAAATGTAACTAAAAAAAACCACAGAATACTGCATCATAAATTTAAACCATGAATGTTATATAATGCAAGAACTCTAAAAGAAAATGTGCATGAAATAAAAAGTAATATTTAAAACAAGTCACATGCTTCTAGAATCCTAGACAATCTTATAAAAGTCATTATATATTTATAAACTTTGGAACTTTATTTAAATCTTAAAAATCTTAAAATGAACTTTCTTTTCTATTCTGAAAAAATTAAATTATTATTTTATTGAGTTATTTATTATTTGATCAATATTATTTTATTTAAATTAGCAATTATTATGTATGTTAGGTTTAATGACTTAAATTTACTTAACAAAATAATTTTATTATAATCATTTTAATTAATATTTTAAATGAGAGAGAAAATTGTGGGGACTAAATTTCACACAATAATATATTTATTTAAATGATTTAACTAAAACCACTGTTTCAGTTCTAAACATTTTTCATCGTTAAGATCAATTACAGTTAAACTTTAAAAAAATAGATGAGAAAAATTGATAATGCATACATCAAGGGGAACCACTTATAAAAATTGATATTATGAAAAGTTATTTATTAAATATATGTTAGGAGTAAATATTACAGAAAGAATAAGATTAGAAATTTGTTTGTAACTTTTGGAATTAATGTCTGGAATGTATGTTTATATTATAAATTGGTTTAAATTAGACTTGAATTTATTAATTAAAACTTTTTAAAATAAAATTCCATTCTAAGTAAAATATATGTATTTTTATATGTTTGTACAGCAAATATAATATTAAAATCGTATATGAAGTTTGCAACATGTATATATATATATATTCTGCCCTCCTCCTCCATCCACTTCCTCTCCATAAAATTTATATAGTGTTTAAAATATATATTCCGGGTTCTAGCTCAGTCTAACAAATGAATAAAATGAAATGTTCAGCATTAATTTAAAATGATTACTAGCTCTAACTTTTAAAATACAAGTACAGTTATATTTGTAAATGAATTAATAAATATTTATTATTTTCATGAGACATGGAGTGACGACACGGAGAACGAGACAGACTACATTGAGATATTATCCACATGATACTATCTCAATGGCATAAGAACACTATTCCCCCTTTTACTATACTAAATAACTAACTTATAGTATTCTTACGACTTTCTAAGCTCTTTTCATTACGATTAAAATAATAATCATGTCTTAATATTCTTTGTAATAATAATCTAGCTCAATTAAATAAGATTAAGTAAATAAATAGAATAAATAAAATAAAATCAAATCTCAGGTTCATAAATTGTATTCTAACTGATTTAAAATTACGGTAGTAAACTATGAAAAGGGAATTTTATGTCATAAATTCACTACGCAGCAACTAACAATAATAAATAATAATAATAATAATAATAATAATAGTATAATATAATCTTATTACTTCCTAAATGAAATAAATAATTACGTACGTGGCAGTATTTTAATAATCCGACAACAAAATACGTGTGGTAACATTAGCATATAATTTATTTTAATATTGTGGCAACCAACTTATGACCAATAAATGATATAATTATGATCTTTTAATTTTATCATACAAATAAATTTTCAAAATTATTATAACACTTTTATGTTTACCTATTTTGTGCAAAACTATATGTCTGTTTCAATTATAAATGTGTATTGTGATATCATGCATCCATGTGGAGAAATAATAACGAAGACACAAAGCTTTATAATAAATTTACAACAAAGTTTATTAATAACATAAACAAATAACACTATTTTACATTATGTACATTGGATATCCTTACTCTCCTATCACAAAATTATTTTACTAGTTTATACAATGAAAACCAAACTTCTACTTATTTTTCTAGTTAATTCTTATCTTTTAAATACTTAAGAAAGTACAGTATTATTATTATTGGATTTCTTATTTTAGTTTAGCTTGTTACAAAATGTATTTATTTATAATTATCACTAATACTTTGTATCCCTACTATTTTTTAAAATTATATTTTTATAAAATTACATTCGTAGTAAACATTCTACAAAATCATAAAACTCTAATTTTATATTAGTTATATGGAATCCTACAGATTCAAAAACATTCTTCTACATTTGATATTACGTTTTCTTGTTCACTATACAATGCTTATTAATCTAATATACTCATTCAAGCCTTGCTTCGGATGGTAATTACAATTATTAACACACCATGCACAAATATATGTGTCTATTACACATTATTGAATTATTTTCTTAACAAACATGCAATATTTATTTTCTAAATATTATTATAAAAATATTCAAATTTTATTATCACTTAAAAAAAAAACTTTGTTTTAGATTTCTCTTTTAAAAATCTTATATTCGTTTCCAAATTGGTTTTAAACTGTATTATATGATTCTTTCTCTCTTTATGATTTTTGTACTTTCACTTTTAAAATTACACAATTCTAACACATTCCAGTAAATAAACTATTCTTACTTAAACGATAACATACCCTCAGTTCTATTTTATTCATTATTTCTGTAAAAAATATCTTTCTGACGATGCAGATTCACGAAACAAGGATAGCGAAAATAGATGCACAGGATCAAAATAACTAGAATATTATCCGTCATAAACCTTGACAATAATGGCACAGTGAATTCAAAGACACTATAGAGGAGTGACCTTTGTCTGTCTACCCACCTCTATTATAGGAGTGATGCTAAAGCTATTTCTTCAGCTTTATATAACATCAAAGAGTTTAAAAGATACGTAAAGACACTGTCCAAAATATATGTGTTCAGTGATAGGGCTTAGTTAGCTATACTGAAATCACACAAACTAACTATGATCCAAATACTTTATTTTTCTTATTTCTTAGCAAAACATCATCTTGGTTTCCTCTACACTAGTACTACCAAGTCACTATCCGATCTTATTTCTCTAGATTTTTCTATACAGTACATCGACAAATTCTTATCTACATTTCTAACAATAATAAAATTCATTTTATTTCAAAACTATACAGCTGTTCTCTAAGAAAATCTTTTACTACTTTTCTCGTATATTTATCATATACAAACTATTTTAAAATATCTAATACTTTGTTACATGAAAGTTCAAAAGAATCACACAATTGTTTTGACAACTTATACTATTAATTATACTTGAAATAACTTATTGCATGCATATTTAAAATTATTCTTATCTCAGAATATGTTTTAATGTTGTATAAAATGTGTACTTATAATTTTAAAACTTTCACACATCATTCTTAATCAATAGATGATCTAAAAAAAAAATACATTATGCATTATGAATAAATACCAAAATTACCAAAACGATCTTGATCTTCTCGATCGTGTTCTGTAGGCTTCACCATTCCATTAATTCTTGTAGATATAAAAACTTCCATACATACTTTTTATTTTTAAAACAATATTTCTATCATTCTATTAAGCTATTATATTTAAATCTCATTATTATTAAATTTATGTTTATATGTTTTCCCTAATCTAATATAGCATTTTATATTTAAAAATAAATTAATAAAATATTTAAATTATATTTACGATACTTCTTCACCAGACTTTCTTGAACTGTTCATATTTAAGCTAAAAAAAAAATATTTTATTTCTTCTTTTAGTCACTTAATGTTCTATTTTAAAGTAAAACAATTACTACTCTGTTTAATAAATCTTCATAGACGACAATCCTTGGTTTTCACAATATTGTATATAATTATTAATTCATGGCATTCTCTTTTACTATTGTCTGCTAATATTTTCCCGCGCGACTTTTCCGATGCATCTTGTACGTACTTTTATTTAAATCTTCAATAAAATTTTCTATTTCCATGGATCCATTTTCATTAAGTAATTTAATTTTATATTTTTTTAAAATCAAGCATTTCTTCCATTGAATACTTTATAATATTTTTTTCTGATTAGATAAAGTTTTTCGGCTCCTTTTCTATAAAATACATAATAGCACTTTCATATTATTCTTTAACTTTTTTCTTTATTTTAAAATTCTTGTACTATATTTTTAATAATGTTTTCCTTTAAAAGATAAACACTCTTTCTTCATCATTATTTTCTTTATAATAAAACGCAGATTAAATTTTTCCATAGAGAAGAATAACATAACTTTAAAGTAGCCTTATAAATTTTGCGTCATAATTTTTTCCTGACGGCATGTAACTTCTCTTTTAAATTTTCATATAGCGTCCCAATTATATTTCTTTGAGTTATAACAATCAGTTTCTGGTTGAGCATAAATAAAGTTGTATTAAGACAATTTCCAAATATTTTTCCTTCGGTAATAAATTTAGGTATTTTCCCTTGTACTTCCATCTCTACTGTAGGTTTTTGGTTAAATTCGAATAAATTTCCCTGGTAAGATAACTTTTAAAATTAGCAATTCATATCGATACAGTCAAAATATATTATATGTTACAGAAGAACTTTTTAAAATAAATACAAAATTTTAAATTTATATCACTTTTCCAGCTACGGTGTTATCAGCTACAAAAATGTGTTACTTTCTCTTTCACTTACACATTCCTTCTCCCCGCTCTGTATAATTCCTATATTTTTGTCTGCTAATTTACCTCCGTTGATTGGTTAATAACTTTATTTTAGCGCGAACAAATTTATCCATTTTAGTTTTATAACAGAATAGACGTTTAAAATAAAGAATTGATGACGTAATGTCTCAAAATATTATTTAGACTAGTATTTTTAAATTCAATTATACTTTTATAAAAATTATTTAAACTTTTAAAATAATTATTAAAATAATATTTAATATTTTAACTTTTACTTTAATGATCGATGGCAATTATATCTAGTTTTAAATTCACAAACTTTATTATTATTTTAACAAGCGTGTGTGTGAAGGTATATAATATACAGTCACGTGTTTACTAACTTTATCAAATGATTTTTTATTTACGTCTCGGTCTAAATTACCAAAACTGATATATTTTATAAAAAATTTGGAAAATAATTTTAAAATTGTAGAACTAAATATAATTCTCACCATCCTAAAGTTTATTAATAAAATATACTCTATTAATTTTGACTATTAAATATAATTATAACACTACATATAGCATTTATTTAATTTATTAGTTTTAAAATATTATACTCAAATTATTAATATACTTTTAAACTATTTATAGCTGTGTTATTTTATATGGCCAGCTTTTACAACCATAAGCAAGGATATAATTAAGCTTTATTTAACTGTTTTCTTTTAAAATAATCTATTACATTTTTATATACCAGGTATTTTCAGCTTTAAATTGTACTATAAAATCTAATTATCCTACTATTATTTATATATCATACAAATATAACTTAAAATTTAAAATTTTTTAGTAATTGACCTTTCTACCTTATTATGACCTACAGACAAGGGCACATAACTTCCCCCTTCGAATAAAAAATTTTAAATTAAATATCTAGTTTAATACCTACTTTATTCATTAATACTCTTCATTTACTATCTGCTACAACCAAATTCTATCTGATACTACTTAATACAATAAAATACACTGTTTGTTATACAAATTTATATAATATCTGGACATTAAACTTAACTTTGAATTCTTAATACTTATAAAAAATTTTCTACACTTCTGATGGGTATGGGATTAAACTTCTAGCGTTATATGTCCCTTTTTCACCATCTGGTGTAGATAATACAAAAGCATTTTCTCCCACTTTTCTCAAAATCTTGTACGGACCTTCATATAATTCTAGAAACTTTCTAAATTGATTTCTTTGTAGGTTGCTAACATGGGGTGTTCTAACAAGAACTAGATCATCAATTTTGAATGGATGTGGTCTATTATGGGCTTGCTTTACTCTTTTAGCACCCATAACATGTAGCTTTACTTTGGCTTGATTTAAGTCATGATTTCTATCTATTGGCTCTCTTATCAAAGGTATAGGTGTTTGAATTAATAACTTCTCATGCTTGCCATAGTGTAGACGGAATGGTGTAAAGCCTGTGGATTCATTGCAAGTACTATTTATATACCTGACAACCTCAGGGAGTTTATGGACCCACTGTTTATGGTCTTCAGCTACATAAACCCTGAATAATCTACCGAGCTCCCGCATAACACGTTCGCAAGGATTAGACTGCGGATTTCTAATGGAGCTCATAACATGTCTGAGGTGTTGAGTTCGAATCCACTCATTCCATCTACTAGATATAAAGGCAGTTGCATGATCAGTTAGAATTATTTCTGGCTTTCCAACTAATGGAAATTGATTCTCAAGCATATATTTGATTACATAATGAGCACTAGTTTTAGGTACTGGGTAGGCTGAGACTAATTTACTAAAAACATCATACGTAACAAGTATAAATTTTTGACGATTGAATGGTGGCAGAGGCCCATAAAAATCGATCGCTAATAATTTATTAGGACGATCTGGAATAATGGGTTGCATGATTCCCACGTAAGATTTACTACAGTGTTTAGTTTTTATACATATTTTACACGTTTTAATATTTTTAATTACGCGCTTGTACATTTTATTCCAAAAAAATATCGATTTTAATACATACATAATTTTTGGTGCTCCATAGTGCCCATAGCTACTATGAACATACATAATTAGTTTATCAATCATGGAGTTAGGGACAACTATCCTCCATGATTCTCCCTGATTATAATTTATATTGTACATAAGCAAATTTTGATACATTTTATATTTATTAAAAATCATTTTAATGCGTTTATTTTTACTATTTATATTATCATGATTATTTAAGATAGTCATGATCCTATTTAATCTCATATCCTGACTCTGAATCATAGTGAGATTTTTATAATCATCAGCTATGGATTCATCCCTAACCAAATCTATGTTACTGATAATAATGTTTTGATTATCAGGATTTTGTGACATTAAACAGATAGGGTGGCGGCTAAGAATATCAGCAGGGATATTCTGTCTCCCTTCAATATAAAGTACTTTATAATTGAATTGTTGGAGATACAAGCTCCACCTAATTAGTCTCTCATTACTGAGGTAGCTTTTATTTAAAAACTCTAAGCTTCTATGGTCGGTCAACACAATTACAGTAGAACCTAGTAAGAATTGTCTTAATTTCTGAAAAGCCCAAACAATAGCTAGGGTTTCCTTTTCAGTAATAGTGTAGTTCAACTCAGCACCTCTTAGATGTCGGCTCAAGAAGTACAATACATGAGGTACCTGATCCTCATCGAGTTGAAATAACACTACACCCAGACCATAGTAACTACTATCTGTTTGCACATAAAATGTTTTATTAAAATCAGGATAACTTAAAATTACGCGCTTTAAAAATTTATCTTTAATTAAATTAAATTCACGGTCATGATCAGGGGTCCACCTCCACCTCTCAATCTTTTTTAGTAATTTAGATAAATGTATGGTGTCTTCGGCAAAGTTTTTATAGAAGCGGTTGTAATAATTACATAACCCGAAAAAAGATTTCAACTGTTTTACCGTTTTTGGTGTGGGGAAGCGCTGAATAGCTGCTATCTTTTCTGGATGGGGCTGGATGCCATGTTCACTTATTAAGTGTCCCAGAAAAGTAATTTCTTTCGCTGCTATTGAACACTTCTCCAAATTAATTTTTACATTTTTTGCAGTGCATTCACTAAAAAACATTTCTAAATGTTGGAGATGCTCTTCCAAACTGTCAGAAGCAATGACGATATCGTCCACATACATGACAATTTTTTCTTTTAATTGCTTTGAAAAAATCATGTCCAGACATCTGATTAAGCCAGCACCGCTATTAATGAGACCAAAAGGCATCCGTCTGAAAACATACGACTGGCCTTGAAAACGAAATGCTGTGTATTGCTGATCATTCTCATGTAACGGTATTTGCCAATAACTAGCTGTTAAATCAAATGTAGAGAAAATTGACCTCTTATGAAACTTAGTTAGGAGCTCATGTACAGGTGGAGGAATGTCACGCTCTGGTACAGTTATAGAATTCAACATGCGAGCATCTAAACATACCCTAATATTGCCATCCTTCTTCTTCACAATAACCAATGGGTTTACGTAAGGAGAAGGGCACTTTTTGATTATATCCCACTCTAGCATCATGTCTATTTGACTCTGTACCTCATCCTGATATTGATATGGGATCGGGTACATCTTTTGATGGAAAGGATCATTACACTTCAACTTAATACGATGAGTATATCCCTCTATTATGCCAGGGATTTTAGAAAAAATGCTTTTAAAGCTATACATTAATTGATATAATTTTTCATTTAATTTAGAATCGACTGCATAAATATGTTCAATTTTTGCTTTTATGCTAGCATCAATCAATGTATTATGGATGCATAGTAATTGATTGGAAAGGTTATGCACACCATATTCAAAATTAAGCCTTTCCTTCTTACAAGTAAAAATTTTGTTATAAAAATCTATTTGACAATCATTTAAAATCATGAAGTCAGCACCTATTATGGCTTCATGTATCAATCCAGGCATAATAAGAAAAACATGCCCAAACTCTGTATTATTAATTTTGAAGGTAATCCAAACTTGTTTATTTGTTAACTTAGTTCTCTTTCCATTTGCTAGAGTCACATGTATTGGTTTTACTGGCAGTGAAGGTATATCACCTTTTATGCATACCAGATTTTTATAAGTTGACTCTGATAATATGGAAGCTTGGCTTCCAGAGTCAATCAATGCTTCAACTTTTATATTTTTAATGTTTAAAATTACAACCGGACATTGATACGCAATAGGTGGTTCACCTATTGTAAAGGGTTCTAAAAAATCAATGTCTACATCCAAAGTATTTAGCATCCACATCTGATCGTTCCCCATTTTGTTAGCACCTGGTCCTTGCAAAGAGGAACTAATCCACAAAGACCTCTTTAGTTTAACTTTTTCTCACTTGTTTTTGTATTGGGTTTCTTTAAAATAGTGGTAATACCACTAGTAGAGGGTTGGTTATTTTGCAACTCTACCCTACTTCTAGACCTGTCAAATCTAACAGCTTTCTTAGCATATGGATATACCCTATTTCTATCACTAGAACTATATCTTCTTTTAAAGCCTATCTGATGCCTTTGATTATTATAATCAACATTGATATTAGACAATGGATAGTTATTCCTGTCTCTATTAGTTTTAAATCTATTATCTATAGATGTTTCAGTATTTTCTAATGCGTCTAATACTTCTGACACCTCTTCTATAGAATAACGGTCCGCTGCAATTAATAGTTGCTCCACATTTCTGGGCAAATTGTGTCGTATTATCCTTACTATCTGTCCCTCAGATAATGGACATGCTGTTAGTGTTTTTAACCGAATAGCCTGACTCCTAAAGAAACTAGTATAGCTACCTTTATTCGGTTGATATTTTTCCTGAGTTATCTGGAATCTAATGCTATCTTGCTTGTCAGCGTTCCAGAAACTACCTGTTATTAAACATCTAAAGTCACCATAGGTATTTGGCTTTTCAAAAAGTGAATGCCACCAATCTTTGGCAGTACCACCTAAGTGATTACTACAGATGGCCAATTTTTCCCTTTCAGTTAAAGCACATATTGAAAATAGTTCATCTAAACTATTTAGAAATTCATATGGATTTTCAGCATGGTCACCTCTAAATGGTTTGATCCTCATAAAGTGTAATGCCATAGAGTTATTTGTTCCTCCATCACAATTAGTATTACCTTTAATTATTCGGCTGTCTATTTCTTTATTATTATCAGATTCTATTTGATTATCTTCCTCCTTTCTTATATACTCTATTTTATCTATTGGAAATGGACTTTTATATTCTTCACCTTTACTATGCGATGCTTTTACTTTACCTAATACTAACGTTTGATTGCTACTGGATTTTATCTCTTCTATTTGTTCGTATACCTGTTGAAATTTTCCTTCCAAATTTACCTGTCCAATCACTTGATCTAGGTATATCTTTTGTTCCTGTCTAAACCTATCTAAGTTTTGATCTATAGCTTCCCTATACTCATTACTATTTCTCTCTACTTGCATTACTTGTTCTTTTACGTCCCTTTGTAAGCGCTTTAAATTCTCACCTATTTTGGACCTGTACTTCTGATCATCTTCCTTTCTAATATTAAAATCCTCTAATTTTCCCATTAAACCTTCTTCTATTTCTTCTTTTATATCTCTCCTATTTTGTACTACTAAATCATTAAATTTATCCACTAACTCTCTCTCCATTTCATCTTTCATCCTTATTTTACTCTGCATTATTTCTTCCTTTATCTCACATATTTCATTCTTAATATCTACTTTATTATTGTCAAACTCCTGCTTTAACTGGCTATTATTGGTCCGACATTGACTAATAGAATCCTCTATTTGTTTGTTTATACCCTTTATAGCAATTTCAGAAAATTCTATAAACTTAGTCTTAAGCAATTCCTGGTTATTACACTCTATTTGTTCCATTTCTTCCTTTAAAGAATTAATAATTTTTTCACTATTGTCCAGTCTTGATTCCAAGCCATTAAATTTATTATGTGTTTCTTCCTTAAAGTCTTCCATAGTCTTACAAGTATCATTGAGTTTTTTATTCATACTATCTATACACACTTTGATTTCATGACTATTTTTACTTATATTCTCATTGATCTCTTCTCTATTTTTTCTATTATCTTCTTGAATCTCTTCTCTATATTTTCTATTATTTTCATTGAGATATTCAAATTTCATATTACACTCTTCCCTATTTCTATTTATATTCTCATTAATCTCTTCTCTATTTCTGCTTATATTCTCTTTAATCTCTTCTTTAATCTCTTCTCTATTTCTGCTTATATTCTCTTTAATCTCTTCTTTAATCTCTTCTCTATTTTTTCTATTATCTTCTTTAATCTCTTCTCTATTTTTTCGATTATCTTCTTGAATCTTTTCCATCATCAGTGCTATTTGGGACAATAAGAAGCTATCTACATCTCTTTTATGTGAGACTACTTCTTCTTCCTCTATTTTTAATTCCCTAATCTTTTCTTCTCCTTTTATTTCATCATCTGCAATTTGTACAATATCTGTAACTGTTTCTATATTAATGGTCTCTTCTACTTCCTTTTCCTCCTCACAACTACTATCCACAATGAATTCAGATATTTCCTCTACTGAACTGTTATCTTGATTATCCATTTTTTTTTATAATACTTCTTTTCCTGAAAATTTTAGATCGCAATAATATTTTACTATTAACTTTTCATAAAATAGTTTCTTACCAGTTCTTTTATCTCCTCCAACCATCACCCACAATAAATATAGACAATACTTTCTATACACCCTATACTATCTAACTAATTATAATAACAATAACAATTAAATTATATGTGTCATAATGTGATTTCCCACATGCATGATTCACAAATACTTTGCACAAATTAAAACACTTTCAAATATTTTTTTCAATAACACTTCAATAATTGACATGGTCATATTAAATACCAATAATCATTAGCCACATATGCATATTTTAAATTTTTATTTGTCAATTGATCCACAACAGTATAGTACGTTTTTTAAACAATCAGATTATTTACCACATAAAATTAAAATTATTTTAATAATAAATATTATTTCTATAATCAAATATGAAATTATCTACTTCTGTAAAATATGTCTATTGACACTCTCCGATTTATATGAACAAATTTAAATACTAAACTATATGTAATTCCACTACACATCGTGCACTCTCATTGGAAAAGCAAAATTTAACCTTGTTAGTTGAATCTAACCTATCAATTGTAGTTCCAACTACACATCGTGCCCCATGTTGGGCGAACACAATCTGCCCTCCTCCTCCATCCACTTCCTCTCCATATAAAATTTATATAGTGTTTAAAATTATATATTCCGGGTTCTAGCTCAGTCTAACAAATGAATAAAATGAAATGTTCAGCATTAACTAAAATGATTACTAGCTCTAACTTTTTAAAATACAAGTACAGTTATATTTGTAAATGAAATAATAAATATTTATTAATTCATTTACAAATATAACTGTACTTGTATTTTAAAAAGTTAGAGCTAGTAATCATTTTAGTTAATGCTGAACATTTCATTTTATTCATTTGTTAGACTGAGCTAGAACCCGGAATATATAATTTTAAACACTATATAAATTTTATATGGAGAGGAAGTGGATGGAGGAGGAGGGCAGAATATATATATATATACATGTATGCAAACTTGCATATATATTTATCATATATATATATTGTGACCTTTTATTTAGATCCCTGTATTTAATAATCCAAAATTTTAAATCATAATAATATATTTAGCATTAAAGTCTTAACAAGTGGATTTCAATAAAGATTGTTTTGGATGCACTAGGAAGTTGCTTGAGTGGAGATGAGATTTCAAACTCAGTGTAGGCTTGAAACTAGGGATAAAACAACAATTTAAAAATATTATTATTAATTGGGAGATAAATATATTGCTATTTTATTATTGTTGAATAGCAATTAAAATAAATAAACAAATAAATTAAATTCATTAAATCTTGTAAAATAAAGGATTATAGTTAGTTAATTTTTAAGCATATTTTTTGTAGTGAATTGAAAATAGTTTTTGATATTGTGAGTAGTTATTAAAAATGAAGTGAGAGGGGGTAATATTAATATATTCACACCAAGGTTATTGGTTTAATTGCTCCCACAGTTCATTAAAATAAAAGCTATATATTATCTAAACAAAGTTGTAGGGGGGATGATTAAGAAAAGAGAACTAAACAACCACAGACTTCAACTCTGATCTTCTAAAATAATGAGAAAAAAAGCTAAAAATCAGAAAATTTTGGAATCTAATTGAATGGGATTATAATATATTGATATCTAAAAATGATTGAATAGAAAATCTCAAAGCCTTGCTATCATTTTAGACCCCATCTCTACGACAATATAGTTTCTAGGATTCATACTGGAGAAGGAAATGAATGCCATTGGGATAAGTTTTTATTTAAATAAATATTGCTTCAAACCCAGAAAAATTCAAGAAAAAGTAAGCTTTTGCTTGTATTTTATTCATATGTTTAAAATCTTATCTTTAAAAATGATGCATAAATTATTTACAGTTAAACTAAAGAGCTGATAATGTTTGTATTTTGCACCACTAGTAAACATAAAGCAGAACAGATGTTCATTTGAAAATCGTAATTTTAAGAAAATAATTCAAAATAATTTTAAAGAAGAATTTCAGAAGATATTATAAATAAAATCAAAAGTCATTTTATATCATATAATTGTAATAAAGTTAAAAGATAATTGCAAGTGATTTTATTCTCAATTCTTTATTAAGAAATAAACACTCATCTGCTGATTTTTTTTAGCGTGAACTTGTGTAATGATAGTAATAGAAAATTACAAATTCATTAAAATGTTAAAGATATTATATTTATAATTGGATAAATTCCATTTAATATTGCTAATCATATAATACTTTGCTAATAAAAATGGAACAAAATAAATATTTACTTTTAAGGTTTTATTGTGAAATATACATCATCATCGTAATAAGGTTTTAAAATATTTAAAATGCCAGATAGTTTAAAGATTGTTACATATATATTGCTGCAGGAGGAAAGAACAGAATCAATAAATTATTTTTTTTTTAAAAAAACAAGTTGAAGATATTAATTGCAATAAAATTATCAAGTCACTTTCAAGAAAAATTATCTGGATTAAAACGTAAATAAACCGATTTTAGTTAATATCGAATAAGTCAATAAATGTCTTTAAAAAGTTTGTTTTGAAGATTATAATAACCTATAAAGTTATTCAGAAAAATTATCTAGAGAAAAGTAGATAAACCTATCGTTTTAAGTATGTTACAATTGGAAGTGTGAATTTTAATTGTCTTATTAATTATCAGTACAGAAACCATTAAATAATTTTTTTTTACTTTTGGAGAAGTATTGAATCAAACAGGATAATATATATATATATATATATATATATATATATATATATATATATATGTTTGCTCATCATAATATCAGTTCCTATCATTTTAACTCACCAGAATAAAATAAACTTTATTAGTAGGATAAACTCTGATAGTAGAAAATGTTTGTTTATTATTTTTTTTATTATTGCTGTGTTGGATTATAATGCTTACATCTTGTGTTATTTGGGAATTTTATTTTTAAACATATATGTTTTATTGTGGCATGAAAGATATATAAAAATATTAATATATATATATATATATATATATATATATATATATATATATTGAGTTAAAGAAAAAAAGATGTGTAAAATATATACATCTATTACATGTATTTTTATTTTTTCAGTTAAGGGAAAACATGATATTATATATATCATTTATCTAGAGAGAGTGATAAAAATATTTACTTCTCTCATATTTTAAAACAGATTGTAATGTATATTATTAAAGAGTGAACATGCAGACATTTCATCAAAGATATTAGAATGACTGAATTATTTTCTTATATAAAAGAAAAATTGATCTAAACGTTTTTCATTTCTTAATTTTACATACGAATGAACTTGTCCACTTTGAATACAAATGCAGGTTGGTCTTTATTGCTTAAATATGTTGTACTCTCTCTAATAAAAGTATAATTGTCATTTTAAATAATTAATGGTCATTTGACATATATTTTGGTCTATCAATTGATACATTAATGGTTCTGCATTGTGAAATGGAATATGTATAGCTCCACTGTTATTGTTAGTGTTGTTTTACCTTGCTATAATATTGAGAATGATTTGTGACAGTTTTTAGCTGATAGGATGTTCCAATAGAATGACATCCAATAGATTAATATTAATATTGAGCATGGGCTGATGGAGAATCACCTATTGCTGATTCCATGAGAGGAAAGTTTGGTAGAGGCTGAGTAGTAAATAATGCTTGTTAGCATAAATAATCCTAAAAGAAAGGACATCCATGGTCCTAATTCTATTCTTTTTATGATGAGGAAAAGCCCACATGTGTATACCCATAGAGAGGTAGTAGAATTAGCCATATTATTATACAACTGTCATGTTGTTTTATAGAGCCTCCCTTTTTATTGTTAGATCCCTCATGATGATATAGAGTTAGTTTTTCCACCATGTATGGTGAAGTATAGTAGTTCAAAAAATCATATAGCAAGTATAAAATAATGTTAGATTAAGGAAAACTTGTCTATCTGTAGTGTTGGCTTAATTGTTATAGTGTTTTATTATGTTGTAGGATCTTTATCAGTTATAGACAAACCAAACCAAGATCTATTAATGATTGTGGAATTTTTAGATGTAAAAGCAAGAGATGCACATGGGTGGCATGGACTTATCTTCATCGAATAATGATTTAACAATGGATTGGTAAGATCAGTTAAGTATTCAATAATTAGATTGTGGACATAGGTAATGTTTTAGTGATAATGTATGTTCTTACTTTAATACACTAAACCTATTCATCTCAAATTTTAATCAGTTATTAATTGTACAGAATATGATAATTCCCCTTATCATATTCTGATAAAAGAGATGGCTTTGGTAGAATGCACTACTTTATAACTTTGAATTTAAAATTTAAAATTTGTGCATACCATAAAGTCCTCAATACACTGTTGTTGTTTTGTTTTTTTTAAGTGTGAGTTTAGCTTAAATAAGGTTTCATTATCTTATTCTTTAAGATAGGCTAAACCGTAATAAGTGATACTTTGAATTTCATTGTATAAGTGGGTTGTATCATTTGCTGAGTATATAGTCAATGGGATACCAAGTATTTTCCCATCCATAAGTTCTTTTAATATATTAGTTTTATTTCATGCCATGTCTTTGAATTAAAATTTGTAAATATTGTAAATAAAGTTTGTTGTGTTTAAAAATTTATTTAGTTGCCTGTGGTCTTATTGCTAATCACCATATATACACTATTATTGTTATTGCTATTGATCTATCAGAAGATTATAAATTGAAATCATTATCAACCAAGATAGTACTATCAACTATATTATGCTATATTGTAATAGTTTTATTAAGCCTTATAATTTATTAGTACACCTAATGCATCATCACACAATAATCAAAATGTTAATAACTTAGAATACAGATTATTTTAAGTAATAGATCAAAAGATAAATATAATATTGATCTAATTGGTTTAGTTGAACCGCAGAGCTATCATTCACTGATATTGATTACATGGTTTATAATTATTTAAAAAAAGGAATTTGGTAAGTTATTGTGTTTATTTATTAAAAAGTTATTCCTATTTCTTCAATATTAAAGTTATAAGAGTTAGTGAGTTCATAAAGTTGATGTGTAACTCCTAAATATAGTTCTTAATTTGAGTTTATATTGAGATCTTTTTTGTGCATTCTATTTGGGTAGTGGTAAAATCCCTCTCACTGACCCAAATATATTGTGTATAAATGATTTTGAGTGTTCAAACCCTGAGAAGAATTAGTTGTTAAGTTTCAAAGTAGAATTTAAATTTGTAATAAATTTTATATCTAGTTAATTATTATAGTTGGACTTGAATTAGATTACTTTCACTGTTTTATGAAAGTCAACTAAACTTCAAGATGTAAATTACTTCTTTTGGCATAAAATGTATAGTTTGTTTTAACTTCATGATAACTATTCTAGTTGTATCAAGCTTGAAATCCCTATTTTTATTTAGATTATCTTTTTACCATTTAATATCATATTAGTTTATAGTTTAAGATTTCAGTCTCCATCATTACATTGTTCTTCAATTTCATCTTGATCATTCTTTTATTTATTCATTCTCATTTGATATTAATTCATTATCATAATTGATTAATCATGCATTAACTTTTATTCTTTTATCATCTTAACTATTCATTAACTCTTATTCTATTATCATCTTAATCATTCATTATTCTCATACATCTTCATTATTTTTTCTTCATTCTTAGACTCATTTCATTCCATTAGTTAATTATTACTTCTTTCCATCATCTATTTAGTCATCTACAGCATAATTTACTTAGCATTTCATTTATAAGTTTAATTTCATAATCATTCCAGAGTTATAATTATTAGTTATTTATTGGTTTGCTGAATATTAAATTTAACTCATCACCTCTTGTTTGGGTGGATTTCAAAGCTGGTTTGACAAGAAGTTGTTATCTTTATTAGTCACCTTGTGATCTTTTTTAGATCCATAGTTTCACGCTAGTTTTATTCAATACAGGAATCATTTCATTAGTTTTACATTTTTTTTATGCTTATATTCTTGGTAATGAAAGTATGATAGGTTGCATAGGAGAATTTAGTCGCTAAAATGTATGGCATGATTCGTTTATGACCAGATAGACCAGGAAGAAGGTTACAAATATATATATATATATATATATATATAATAAATAGATTATGTATTATATAAAATATGTAAAATAAAATAAATTAAACAACTTTTTTTTATTTATGATAAATTATAAAGAGAATGATAAATATTTATTGGATTTATCCAGAGGTTGTATGGGTCTTCAGGAGGGTTGGGTTAGATAAAAACAACTCAAAAATTTATCTAAAGATAATTGTAGAAGAAGATCGAATATTTTTATATCTAATTGAAAAATATTTATAGTTTATATTAGAGTTATTGTTAAATAAAAGGTTGTTTTTTTTTATATATATATATATATATATATATATATATATATATATATATATATATATATATATATATATATATATATATATATATGATTCATACTTATGTAGATTTTGAAGCACACATATAGTATTAATGATTCATATGCCCATTTTTATATTTAAACAAGAGTTATGGTAAAACTAAGAATTATTTATGGCTTATTTTCTATGTAGACTGAAGTATTATCTCAAGTTTAATGACAAGATATGTATATTATTTAAGTATGAGAACATAATCAAACAGTGCTATTCTTCATTTTGATATGTATATCCAACCGATTCATATGAATAAAGCTAAATATATTGCAGATAGATTAATAATATATAATCTGTCTAATATGTAGAGAGGAATATAAAAACATTGAATATATAACAATACATCATATTAAGTTTTAGAGATATCGTTTTTTGATATATGATTTTCAAACAGTAAAAATTACTTGTAAATATAACTGGTCAAAAATATTTAAATGAAGCATGGAATATAATAATAACAAGATTTTAATAAATATTAATTTATTGTTTGTAGCTGAAAGTCTATTTATTATCTGTGTTATGTCAGTGGTATAGTATTATGTAATGGTCACCAAAATATTCAAAGGAGTTTTGACATTCTCCCAGATTAACAGACATATTTAAACTACAGGTGTCTTTGAGGACTCTATATGAGTTTGTAATTGAACATTTTCACTAGTAAATGTAAATTTCCTATACATCACTAGTGAAACATTCAATGAAGACTGATTTTACTGATGAGTAAAATTCTACCAGTTACAAGTAAATACAAAATTCTAAATTCTAAATCTAGCGGTGCTCTCTTGTAATTAATGTTAGCCATATATGCAAATCTGTCAATATTTTTTGTTTAGATAGAATGATATCATAGTATAAATTTATATTTTATAGAGCAAAAAATGTCACATCTCCATTATTGTATTTATAAATTACATTAAATGTATTATAATAGTAAATTTTCAGGACTTCCAATATATGTGCTTGAAATGGAAGTTCCTGATGTTTCATAGCTCAGTGGGAGATAGTGATTTTTGTTTCAGTTAAATGTATTATAAAAATACAGTCAATATGAAAAACTCCTAACTAAAATGTGCTCTAATATTTAATAAAATACCATCCATTGGAAACCAGACGGCAATGAATAAAAATAAAATCACTTTTATTCATTTCCAAACTTTTATAAGGACATTTAACACTGATAAATTTGCTTTGGTGTTCAGAGAAAAAAATAAAATTTTATTTTAATTCGCTCAACACAGCTTTGTTATTGGAAAAGGCTGAATTTCAGTAAGGAATGCATCTATGAATATACATCATAATGTTTTATGTTTAATTTATCTTATATATATTTATGTGAAAGTAATAAAATTATATTTATTATTGAGATGTTTATTCATTCAAATGCTTTTCATGCAAAATATTTTTTCTTATAAAAAGAAAATCATAAAATTGATAGAAATAATATTTATTAGCAAAAATTTCATTTTAAAAATTATATGTTTACTCTATTTATAATTTTATGATCTAGTTTAACAACATTCAATTTTGTATGAAATGTTTGATTAGATTGCGATTTTGGCTTTGATAAAAAAACTGTGTAACCTAAGAAATATTCTGATCAATTTTTAAAAGAGTGCTCATGATAAGGTAGGTTAAGAATTTCAAATATCTTTTTATTATATATTAATATATTTTTGGATAACTATCACACTATAGCAATTATTGTAAAAATATATACACCTACATATATCTTTTCAATAATGTTGTTTATTCATAATGTTTCTTTTTGTTGATTTAATATCATAGATAATAGACTGTACAAACAAAAATATTACTTTCAATAAAACTTATTTAATAAGTGCAATTTATTTCAAAATATTGACTCTTCAAAGTAATATTCATTTAGTCTCAATAAATATAATTTGTACAAAGTCAATTGAATTAAAATGGTAATAAGTGAAATGTTTAAAATGAATATATTCAAAAGAAAATAAATACAAAATATAATTTTATCGGCTGAAAAGATTTCTTTCATAGATGCTGCACTAGTTAGTTACGTTGGCAAATCTATCATTCCCGTGAAAATTGAAATATTTGTATTATGATTGCTTCCAACGAGATATCACAGGAAACTTTGCAATGATAAACGGAGTTGCTATGATAAACGGAGATGCTGTTCGAATAATTCATTTGGAGAAAAAAATATTAAATAGATTTCTTGAAACAGATGTTGATACATTTATTTATTTTCAAATAAATCATAATTTTCACTATATTTATAACTATAAATTTTCCTTTTAAAAAAAACAAAACATTGAAGCATATTTTAAATATAGTATTTTAATTAATCAAAAAATTAGAATATATAAACGTTGTTTTTGACACAAGATCTTTTATTTTAAACTTAAAATTTAAAAAAAAGTAAATGTAAATAAAAAAGAAACATATCTTTATTTCTTTATTTTGGTTCAAATAATTAAAACTAAATTTAATAATAAAGATTTATATTATAGATGTACATCTAATGTCCAATTACTGTGGACTCACTTTAGAACAAACATTTCTCAGTGTTTAACCTAATTCTCTATGTATAACGTATGTAGTCTAAGTCGTTCAAGTAAACTATTTTATATCCTTCATCTATCTTTATGTGAAATTTCTTTTTAGACTTTTTACAATTCCTTGAATTCAAGTTTAAAAGTCAATCGTTTATTAATTACTATTTTTTCTAGCAACATATCAGTGGTAGTTTCAGTAATATCAATGATATCTATTTGTTTCTTAACCATACTATTTTTAATTCTATATTTCTTGGAATATAATCTTCCAATATTTTCAATATATTATCAATAGTTCTGTATTAAAACAATGACAATGGATACAAGAAGGTTTGTGCATAAAATCTCTATCTACTATATACTCATCCAATATTTCCAGAATAGTTTTAGATTTTAGCAGTTATCAGTAAGGAGCGTTGCATCTGAGAGCACTGCACTTAGATATTAGGATCTAATAAAATCCTCCAGCAGCCATCTTTTACTTTTTTATATAACTATAAAGCTATACATTTCACTGACAAAAGCTATAAACTAGTCTGAGAATATTGGATGAATTGGCATTAGACAGGGATATATGCACAAACTTTCATGCATTCATTGACACTATGATTGATGGAGTGGCATTACTGTTTGGAAAGTTTGTCACTGTTTTAACAGATTGTATAAGTGTAAGAAATGGTGATAATGTGATGTTTAGTTCTGTATTATGCTTCTATTTACAGTCTAATATTCAGAATGCCATAACAAATCTAATATGTGTAACCATACATTAATGGTAAGTGTTGGCTTTATAAAGAAAATACACAAAAAACACATTTAATAAAAAATACATACATTTTATTGACATTTAAATGAATTCATATTGTCATTAATAACAAATGTATTTACAAAGTTATTATAGCTTTTTCAATTATTAAAGAAAAATTTTAAAAAATCCAAAATCATTTACAGCATGACTTTCTATAAGCTGAAACAAATTAAAAAAATCTCACCTAGGTTTATATAAATGAATATTACAATTATTTACTAATAAAATAAATAACTAATATGGAATATAATTTTATACATGTTTTACATGTAAAAGTTCCTTTTAATAATACATCAAACTTAACTACTGATACAAAATATAATATGCAAAGCAAACTAACTTAGAATCACAAGTAATGGCATATTTAATAGTTGGCAAAAGTAAAGTAAATATATTACTACATGTATTCATATATATAAATCAGCATTTATTTGTATAGTGTCTGTATACAATTGTAATTACATTCATATCGGCCTTTCAAGCCAAATTGTGCAAACGCTTTTGCGAGTGTTAAATAATAAATGAATACCCTCTGACCAAACAAGATATAGAATTTATGCAGGAATAAAAGGAATCCTTTTATTCCTATGACTCAAATATTTATATATGAGCAAATCTGAAGTACTGGCACAGAAGGTGTGACTATAGAACAATCACTTTAAATTACTATATATAACGTATGAATGAATGACGCCGATGAAATTTACTAGAATTTACTGAACGTCATTCCAACTGAAACTTAATCATATATATAAATCAGCATTTATTTTTATAGCATCTGTATACAATTGTAATTACATTCATATCGGCCTTTCAAGCCAAATTGTGCAAACGCTTTTGCGAGTGTTAAATAATAAATGAATACCCTCTGACCAAACAAGATATAGAATTTATGCAGGAATAAAAGGAATCCTCTTATTCCTATGACTCAAATATTTATATATGCATAAATTTATATATGCATAAATTCTATATCTTGTTTGGTCAGAGGGTATTCATTTATTATTTAACACTCGCAAAAGCGTTTGCACAATTTGGCTTGAAAGGCTGATATGAATGTAATTACAATTGTATACAGACACTATAAAAATAAATGCTGATTTATATATATGATTAAGTTTCAGTTGGAATGACGTTCAGTAAATTCTAGTAAATTTCATCAGCGTCATTCATTCATACGTTATATATAGTAATTTAAAGTGACTGTTCTATAGTCACACTTTCTGTGCCAGTACTTCAGATTTGCTCATATATAAATATTTGAGTCATAGGAATAAGAGGATTCCTTTTATTCCTGAATAAATTCTATATCTTGTTTGGTCAGAGGGTATTCATTTATTATTTAACACTCACAAAAGCGTTTGCACAATTTGGCTTGAAAGGCCGATATGAATGTAATTACAAGTATTCATGTACATTCTCATTTAACATATAATAAGAGGAATTTTATCATCTCTTAAATAAAAAATAAACTAGCCACACAAAAAACATTTACATCTCTCAGATAAAACAAGTTTGCAATAAGAGGAATTCGCCATCTCTTATGCAAATACAAATTATATATATTACAATGTATGACAAGCCACTATTCAAATTTTCATGGAACAAACTAAATTTACCTATAATTTATATCTAGTACTTGTATTTCTAATGACTCACTAAACATCAACATGATTCCTTTTACTCTGGAAGTTTTAAAACTTTATAACAATAATAAATTTTAATAATCATTATATAACCCTTAATAACCATATTCATTTACACTAAAATTATTATTATCTGGGATATATAATGTAAAAAAAAAATTTAAAAAAAATTACCTTTTCTATTTTAAAAGTATGTTTCTTGGGAGATCTAAGAGAAAAAAAAAATGCATAGCAACAATTCATAATAAAATTCTTATGGAAATAATATTTTTATTTCTTTTTTTTTGTCTAAAGACCTAAATTCAAAGTTCATTTTCAATCGGATATTCAGCAGATTTCCCAGTTGATACTTATTGACAAAATAAAAAAGCAAAGATTATCAAAGGAAAGTTCATTACTGTTAAATTTTAAAAGTTGTAGTTAAAAAGTGTACTGTTCCTGAAACTTGTTTAGATGATTACATGAGAATATAAAAATTTAAGAATTTTTGGAAATGTTGATAAGATATTAATTGATCGAGACAATAACATTTTACTCTCCAGATATTGTTAAAATGTAACTTCTTTAAATCTGAGATTTAAAAAAAGTTATTTTTCTTTTCTGTTATGTAGGCTTTTGTTTTATTTTAACATTATTCCATGGATACTTTGCAATAATGTAGGGAACTGAAATAGAGGCTTTACAAGCCTTCTTGGACTATATTTATGTAGCCAACTATCTTGGTTAATAATTGTAATAAGATAGTTATTTTTTTTAAAATTATATTAAAAGAAAACAATCTAGTTGGTTTAAAAGTTTTTTTTATCAAGTACCAAATTTTCTTTTCTGAATTTTTGTTAAGGGTAAACAATCCCCCTTTAATGCAAAATTAATAATATTTGAAATTACTATAGTTATTTCCTAGAAACCCAATGATGTTTAAATTTCTATTGCCTGACTTGTATATTTGTACACATATCTTGAACATTTGCTCTTGAATACCTTGCATTCATTTATTTATAAAATTAACTTTAATATTAACAAAAAATTATAAAAATATAACTTCAATAATTAATTTGTATATAATTTTATTAAATTTAAATCTTACATCTTTCTTGTTCTTTTAAATACATATGAGCATACACATATTTTTTAACAAATATAAAAGCCAAAATAATTGTTAATCATCTTTTTTTAAAATGAAAAACAACTTTTTGCATGAAACAAATAGGCACAATATATCTCTATTTATAAAATGAGAATTTTGACCACAGTTACATACAATAAAAAATAAAAGAAAAATTATTCTTTTAAAGATCACATATATCTTTTTTTTAATTCACAATGAGAGCTAACTACTACAATATATTAACTACACTTTTGTATTTTCTATCAATGCTTCACCATATTATATATCTTTGATAAGAAACTGTTTTTTTTATCTATAATAAAGTTGCATCCAGTATATAAATCATATATACTTGTAATCAATTATATATTTCATATGGGCTATTTTTATTCTTAAAACTAAAACTATGGTCAATGACATATTTCATTTTTTAAATTTTTGATTGTCAATTTTAAAATATATAAATGAATTTAAATTTTAAATGCTTAAATGTTTCACATTTATAATATTATGAATATAGAAGAAAAAAATTAATGAAAATAAGAAAATAATATTTCAAGTGGGATTTACTAGAATTGTTTTTATAGACTTACAAAAATCATGGTTTTTTCAGGGATGTTAATTTATTAATTAGACAAAAAGCTTAATTTTATATAACAACTAGAGCATTTCATAAACAATGCATCCATTAAAGACATTTAAAAAATACAACTTTATATTAGAGGTGATTTTCTAAAAATATTAACCAAACCAGCTTACAATTTCATATGCTA
Source organism: Epiperipatus broadwayi (assembly GCA_028023455.1). Classification (NCBI taxonomy): domain Eukaryota; kingdom Metazoa; phylum Onychophora; class Udeonychophora; order Euonychophora; family Peripatidae; genus Epiperipatus; species Epiperipatus broadwayi. The sequence goes on along the minus strand of JAQFVV010012481.1, from coordinate 962,486 downwards.
ATGTAAATTTTAATAATTTTAATAATCCAGTATATAAACAATGTAAGGGTTCTAAAAATTATTGGAATTTATATCTTAATTGTTATTTGGAAAATTGTGAGGTGATTTGACTGATATTTTGCAAAGATTGCCATTAATATAGCATTTTATCTATTTAGATAAAATTAGCAATGATATAAAATAGGGATTTTTTTACAAGTTTTTTTAAAAAAAAAATTGTAAATCTGACTTGTGAATTAAGATGTCAGTCACAAATTTTTTTTTATCATTCTTTCTTGTTTGATTTTTAGATAATAAATATGTTAACTTATAAAAAATTAACTGTGTTGGTATGACAATTAATAATATTAATATAAAATTGTTTATTATTAATTGTACTATAAGATTATAATTTGACTTTATTCACTTTTAAAATAAAAACAAATATGTTAATAATTAAGTATATAGTTTGGATGAAATTATTATTATTATTTTGTTATATATAGTTATTTAGTTACTGTATACACTATAGTTAATTATAAACAATACAAATAAATATTTAATATTTTAAATACATTTGTCCTTTTTATTTGCATATATTATACAAGGAAATAGTATTAAAATATATTTCCAGTATAGTATATTGAAAATGTAGTGCAAATTGTTTATTTTTTTGTTGAAATAAAAATAGTATTTGTATATTAAAAACATAAATATTTATTATATGTAATAAATTGTGAAATGATTTTTTTGACATTATTGTGTAATGAGAGTTTTTCTGGAAATTGCTTAATGAGTGAACATAGATGATTACTATAATTATCTTGATGTCATTGGAAAAATTTCATAAATAGAACAGAATAGTTTAAACTCAACTGTCTCTTTCTTGTTTTTGCTTTAAACAGAATGACATATAACTTTATTTATATGATTTTTTTATTTATCTTAAAAGTATGTAATTGCCTTAACAAAATTGAGGAGTAAAATCAACATTATCTGCCCATGAATTGGGGCAGCTTATTGAAATTTTTTATTGGAAAACAACAATTTATTATAAAAGGAAAAATCATTAAATTGCATTATTACACAATAAACCATTAGAATATGTATATCTTTTGAAATGGATGTTGCCTATATTTTAAAAATAAAAGACAAGAGTCATATTTATTTGTTTTTGAGTAATTTTATTAGATCGATTAATCAAATTTTTAAAAAATATCAATCAGTTTAATTTTCTATCATATTATCCTAGGTAAAAGCTAACATTTATATATTCATTCATATTATTTTGAAATATTGCAAACTCATAAGAGAATACTTCTTCATATCATCATAAATATAAAATAATACATATATTTATAACATCATAATAACCAAATAATTATTATTTGAAAGACGAATTTGAGTTTATACATAAAATATCAAAGTTGACAAAATGTACTTTGAATTTAAAGTTCTCATGCATATATTATATCTTCACTGGAATAAAAATAAACTGCTGGTTTTGTAGTTTAAAATATATTTATGAGAAATGTGCCAACATTCTGGAAATACAGTGTTTAAAGACTCATTCCAGTCATTTGTTTGTGTTTACCATATATATATATATATATATATATATATATATATATATATATATATATATATATATATATATATATATATATATATATATATGTGGTGTGTGTGTGTGTGTGTTCATCTAAAATTTATGCTTATTGCTAGATATAATTAACATTAAACTATTTAGTAATCTATTCATATACCAAAATATAAGAGTTATGTTTTTCCTAAGTTTAAACTGAGATCTTATGGAATAGTATTTATTATTTTAATATTCAAAATATATTTATTTTTTATTGATTTTAAATTAATTTCAGATGTATCATTTAGAGGAGAAGTTCAAAAAGATTTTATTGTACTAAGTATTAATATTATTTTTTTTGCATTGAATTCTATAATTATTATATTACTAGATATAAACTTCATATGCTAATCACAATCAAATATTTGTGTGTTTTATATAAATTATCATTGATTGGATAAGTACTGTATAGTGTTCATGGTTAGTTATTAAGATCTTAATCTTATTTAGTTATAAAGCTGATAGTAGTATATTTTGTTCTGTTATAATTCAGAATTTGTCTTAAGTATATTTAAATTTAGTTAATGTGGATTGTAAATGCAGTTTAAATATTCAATCTTAATATTCATACTTGATTATAATAAATGCTAATAATTCTTTTTATATGTTTTGATTGTTATAATATATAATTTTAATAATTTAAATTACAGAAAATTTAAAATAAATTGGCATGATTAATTAATTGTATTTAATTAAATATCCAATAGAAATCCACTGTTTCTTTTACATTGATATGGTTAGATATTATAGATTCAAGATTATCTTATAGATTTATTGATATTATAACATTATTAAGTATTTTATCTTGATATAAATAGCATGATTAGTACTAATAAATTAATATATGAATAAAGCATGACTGAGTTATTATAATTTATTATTTATGATTTTATTAATCTATGATTTAAAATTAATTATTGAGTTATATATTTATTTAAATATTATAAATATTGTAAACTTAAAGGACATACTAAAGCAGTTGTCTCAATTACTCATTAATTATTTTATTTGGATATGAACATCTTTAAATTTTAATATAAGTTTATATTTTTATAAGCAATATTTGATTAGTTGGGAGTATTAGAACTTAGCTGTTTAATGATTTATTACTGGTTTTATTTGATTATAAGTGAAATATAACTTCAGCATATATCATTTTGTCACAATGATATTTGATTTAATTGCTTTATTTTAATTTATCTTAAGTAAGAATTATATTTAGGGTATTTGAAATGATAATTTTGTTTGTTTCTATTTATTCTAAATGCTGTTTGAATTCATGATACTATAATAAAGATTATTTGTACTATTTTTTTTTAGTATAGTTGACAGTTGGATGCGTTTAAATAAAAAAAATATTTTAAGTATTGAATAATTATTTATTGGTTAGTATTCATTTAACTTAGTTTATTATATTCATTCAATTATGAATGCTACTATTATTTGCAGGCATTATAAAATTAGTACTATTTTTTTATTCAATTATAAATGATGTCCAATTTCAGGGTTTATTTTTATTGTATTGCATAGGGCGACTAACAACTAGGCTATATTTTATTCAGGTTATATTAAAGTTATTATTTCCTATTGCATATTTTCAATCTGTTACAAATGCCACCAAAATATGTGGAGTATTAAAAGAGGAGTATACCATTATTTGTATCCTGTAACAAATAGAGTTCTAACTTTAACTGCAATAATAAAGGTTATTTCATATATATGCTTAGTCTTAATCACTTTTTATTTATGGAATTTTGATAGATGTTTTATAAAGATTGTTAGTAATATAAAGTTTTATCCCTTCAAGTATTATTTATTAATTTATTATCCATATAGACATAGAGAAGTTACATAAAAGTGGACTATTTTTTATCTAATTAATAAATTTAGAAAGGAAAAGAGACATAAACAATTTCATTTTACTTAATAATTAAAGATTGCATAAATTGTAATATTATTAAAACTTGAATAATGTTTTTTTTTTAAAAAAAAAAAATCTAAAATAATACCAAGATCTGTTATTTAAAAAAGTTGTGTTAATAACGCAAATTTTAAAATTGTGTCATTTCTGTTTTATTTTTTGTTGTTTTTCCTCATATATTACTTTAATTTATAAACTTTTTATTTTTATTTTTTGTTATTAAAAAAGTTAAACGTTTACCAAGTTAGCACTTTCTTATTATGATCAATTAATTACTTAAATTGCTTAATTAGAAAGTAATTACAGAAGTACTTATTTTTATATAAAACATTTAAATTTTTATTTATTTGTATACAATGTAAAATAAAACAAATAAAAATGGTTATTTTTACTTTTAAAACTAAATCACTGATCTTTTTTATTTAAGTTTTTTTATATAAGTCTAATTTCAGTGGATTTCAACTTATAAATAGTTTGCAAACATTTTTAAAGAGATAACAATTCTACAATGAACAAATGTTACAGATCCTACAATAAACCAAAATGGTATAGAAAATATAAAATAGAAAGTATGCAGTAACAGTGTGGAATCTTTTTGCTGAGATTAGAATGTCAGAAATGACTTTTTCTTATCATTTCTAAAGATCACTTATACATTTTATTTTATTTAATTGCTTATATATATCTTTAGCAGTCAATTTGATTTTCAAAGACGTGTTTTTCTGCATATATAATTTCAGCCAATAAAACGTAAAGCAAGAAAGATAATTAATGCAGTTGCTAAAAACTGCTATTTGTTTTTCACACATATATAGTATTTTTAATCTAAAAATTTATAATTTTTTTTAGAGACAGATTGTTTTTATTTTCAAATTTACATATATAATAGTTAAAAAAATAATTTTATCATATTTTGATATTTAAATATTTTATTTTACATTATAGTTTATCAGTTAAAATAGTTGTGTTTGAGGATAATTATGGTTTAAAATATATATATATTATAACGGTCCAAAAGAAAGGAGTCTTACAGTAATCTGCTCTACAAGGGCGCCATCTAGGCATCTAGAAAATTTATAAAGTAGGCAGATACGTGATGTTAAGATCCCACTTTATTTTATATTTACACCGTTGGCCCAAGACACTAGCTCAGTGGAGACGCAGAGATAACAATATATATCTTTAATTTATATCTTAAATATAAAAAAATAAAAGCCACTGCCAGTAATTAACACACAAACAACATTTATTAATGCACATATATAATCATTTTAAATTTGAGGAATAACATTTATTATTTTTTTTAATATTAACTTTTAATTTAAATTATTATTTTAAAATTTTAAATCATCCACACAGATGAATTTTATATTTATTTTAAGATTGTTGAGTATGAATAAACTACATAGATTGTATTTGAAAAGAAAATATTCTATCCCTTATTTAACCTTAGGCCAAAAGTTCACAGACAAACTGGCGTCAATCCATCTGATACATTGATGTATTCAATGTAGCATGAAAATATGACAGCACTAAATACTATACTGTCAGGAATGTACATCTGAACAGTATGGTTAGAGAAGATATTGACTCTCAACCAAACAGGAATGCTACATCTGTTGGCAAGAAGAACAATAAAAATAAAAACTCCACAGGAAAGGACTGTGTTTCATCTTACTATCCCTTCCATAGGCAACAAGGGGGTATGGGCATATAAATTGATCCTGCCTGTAGCAGATCTCATACTACATCTACTAATTACACCAATATATCCAATCCATTGACCTAATTTAACTACGAAACAAATAACCTAAGATTACCCTCCCCTAATTAATTAATATAACTTTACAAATCTATATAGCCATTCATGCCTGACTTAAATTTAACATTTATATAAATTCGCACAGATGGATTTTATAAAAGTTTGTTGTTTAATGTTGAGTATAGATCGACTACATAGATTACACACTCAAAAACATTTCAACATAAACATAAATGATCAAAATATAAAGTCATTGATGTAATTGCAGAGGGAATTCACTAGAAACCCAATGGCATTCATCATAAGATGCTGCATTGACACCAATAACTAAAAAGACATCCGAATAAATACATTTTAGATATTCAATGTAAGATATCATTATTTACCAAATGTCTATATATTTTAATCACATATGAAAACAAAAACATAATTAAACATGAATGAATCTATGCAAGCATCTATGCCCAACTTAAATTTAATGCATTTAATAATTTCTACAATAAATATTAAAAAAAAAAAAATGGAAATGATTTTTAGCAAACTTAAATGTAAAAAAAAATTAAACAATAATTGATTTGGAAAAGTCAGATTATAGTTCATTTTACAAAAATTAGATTTAGCTTGTTTATTAAACTTGTCAAATCTTGATGAAAGTTCTTAATTACTTTTAAATTTTAAAATTGTTCAGTTCAATAGCTTACAGTAGAAGAGTCATGGTTCTTGGTGCCAATTCCCGCGATGTCCCCATTGGAAGACCGGTCTGATGTTCTGGAGGTGGCCTTAGCTGGTTCCATTCTGGTATCACAGTCATTTCATTTTTTAAAATAGAGAGAGAGGGTGATATGTGCATCCTATCACACCTCTCAAAAACAATCAAGCTGGAACTGTCTGGCACTGTCCTTAATTTCAATATTTTTCCTTTTATAATCATCCTCTGGATTCAACGAACAAAACGTCACTAATCCATCATTTTCATTAGGGTCCAAGCTGAGGCTTGGTGCTTCCATTGGTCAAGCTAATTCTTTTTATTCTCTTATCTATATCTTTCCTCTGACTTTTTAATTATATAAGAGCCCCAAGGGCTAGTTTGCTTTTCAATTAATTTATAAAACAATCATTTCCATTTACAAAAATATTTTATCTTTTTCTTATACTTTTTTCTAAAAAAGTACGTTCAAATACTTTTTTTTTTTATTTAAAAAGAAATAATTTTTAAAGTTTTGCATCTGTGCGAATATATATGTATTGAATAACTCTTTAATTTTTTTTAGCTTTTAGTTTTTAATAAATTTATTTTTATTTGCGAACTTAAAGTTATTATTTTAAATTAATGTAACGGCAAAAGCAGTCAATCTTAGCTTAAGATTGTGCTTCATGTTTCTTCCTACTAACCCATGTTCAAACCCCTATATCTCATCTCACTTCTTTTGTTGTGTATATATATTTCATGTATATATTTGAGATGTATGCCTAAATTATAAAATTTAATGTTTCAATAACATGTTTTAAAATTATTATTAATTCTTTTTATTAATTATTAGTTCTTTTTTATTAAAGTAATATATTATACCGAGACAAATATATATATATATATATATATATATATATATATATATATATATATATATATATATATATATATATATATATATATATAGGAGCAAAACTTACTAACAAAATATTGATGTTTTTAAATATTTATTATATGTCATTTTTAGCTTTTTCTTTTTAAATTGTTTTTTTCTATTAAACTATATATTTATTATAAAATCCAATACGGAAGATGTGACTGTTGTTAATTGTCCAAAAATAATTAAGAATTGGAAGCACTATTGTTTTAATCTGGGGTAGGTATTTTTAATTAAAATTTTACTTAAAATGGGATTAAGATTAGAGATACTTTTGTTAAAAAAACATGTTGTCAAATCTATTTCTAATCTGGAAATAGATTTGAATTTATTTTTGGATGTTATTATTGCATCTTCAAAAACAACTGATAAAAGAAAAAGTATAAAATGACTGAATTTTGAATCGGAGATTAGATACTATTGAGAGAAATGATTGCTACTAGACTATGCTGTTTTGAAATCTCAAGATGATCTAGTAAAAGCTTTTCCTGACCCTTGTGGGTCATCTTCCATGGCCATAATATTCTGCTACCCTAAAGTGAAGTAAAGGCCCAATGGAGAGCTTTAAAAATGCTAATAGAGAAGCTTGGTGTCACCAAGAAGAATTCATTTTGGATCCTCAATTTGTGATGCATGAAAATAGATTTATTAAATTTGTGCAAGGTAACTTTTATGAATTTAGCCTCACTAATCTCAAATCCTGCTATCAAGATTTCTAATGTATTGTTCAATTTTCTATCTTTTAAATTAATATATAATATGTAAATTTGCTCTCAAATGATTTCGTTGTATCTAATCTATCTCATATGCTTTTACTTTCTTTAATTTTGGGGCAGTTAGTTATTTATTACTTGATTATATATATATATATATATATATATATATATATATATATATATATATATATATATATATATATATATTATTATTATGTATTATTATTATTATTATTATTATTATTATTATTATTATTATTATTATTATTATTATTTTTCCAATCCCAAACAAACTGGTGAGCTTAATTTATAAAAATCTTTTCTGTCATTTTTAACTAAACCTTCATGAATCAACTTTATTAATGTTCCCTTAAAATATAACGTATTGTTAATTAATACGTTTGCCAGATTGTTTTATGAATCAACATTTTAGGTTCATTTTTAATATAAAAATTGATTTGTTTAACTCTAAAAATCCAGAACTCAAGCTAATTAACACTCTGAAACACTCTTATTTTATAATTATTTATTAAATTCTGAAAGGGTGACTTATAATTTGTTTCCTATATCACTGCTAATCTTACTTCATTTTTCATACTCTTAAAATATCAAATATAGTATTTAAATATTCCAGTTATTATAAAAATCATGAAGGTGCAATTGATTTATTTAAAAATAGCAGAAAAAGGGATGGGGAAAAATCTTAATGTTTCTTTTACTAAATCAAATCTTAACATATATTTTATTAATTTGAAATCTAAATCTTAATGTTTCTTTTGCTAAATAAAACCTTCAAGTATATTTTAGTAAATGAAATCTAAATTTCTCTATATATATTATAATTGCATGGTGTATTATAGTATTCAAACAAGGGTCATTTATTTTAAAGCTATAAAATTTATTCAATGTTGTTAGTGACATTCATTCGTACTGTGTTTCTGTCATTTAGCCTATCCTCATATATATATATTATGTGCTTCTTATCTGGGGGTTGGGACAAGTTTGAACCCATAGATTTCTTCTTATTCCATAGGTAGTTGAGCTATCTGGAACCACATTTACTCCATATCAAATGCCTCTGGCGGTGATCCCCTAAGTCTTGCACATGCTATGCATATTCTTTCTTTGTATAAAAAGGCCACTGGCGGTGACCCATAAGTCTGGCACATGCTATGCCCATCCATTTCTTCATATGAAAAGGTCTCTGGTGGTGACTCCTAAGTTTGGCACACACTATGCCCATCCATTTCATTTTTCATCCAGAAGCATGCCCTTTTCCTCTTAGTTATTTTAGGCTATTATGTCAGCACCACAAACTTCTTTGTATTATTATTTCTTTTGCTTCATGACCCAGTTTTAATGCTCTAATATTAAAATTAAGCTTTGCTTAAAAGATATATATAAATGCCAATTACTTCTATTTATTAATTAAGTTTATTTCAATCATATACAATCTCACCGTCATAATTTATATATCTATTTAAGAGTATCTATATGCCTTGGGGAAAATAAAGTGTTCGTCTTATTATCGTTAAAATAATTTTTCATTAAATATTTTGTCATCTAATCAAAGATCATTTTCAAATATAATCTTTCAAATGTATTTTGTTTATTTTCATGACCTCAATGGCATGAAAATAGTTTATATCATATGTATAATGAATTTAAGAACGCTCCCCTAAAATCATATGATAGTCACTATGTTTCAGAACCGTAATCCAAAGCGTTAATAGCAATTTTATGTAACTACTTTCTAATAACTGATTGGCATCTTAATATTGGACCCATCAAAGATGTGTGTTTATTTGTAATATATTATTTAGCTAATAAAGAGCATATGAGAAATAATAGCATGAATGACACTATGTAATTATCTACTGCTTGCTCATTCACACACATACTAATGTACTTAATTTATAAATGTATAATAATTTGTCAGTATATTAAAATATATTATTGTCTAACTTATTTGAGTAGTTCAAATTCCTTTTTCCTCCACTTCCACATATTACAGCCATGCTTATATATCTTTTAGTTTAGTCATAGTAATAGATGTCTCATTGTTTTGCTCAGCTTTGCTAGTCGGCCGGATTAAGATTAATTCTCATGGGCCATCACTATTATGTTATCCAGTAGGTGTTTGATCTGTGGCTTAGAGAGTGGGTTCGAATTCAGTCTGGTCCCTGACCTAAATCTTGGGCTTGACTGGGTTTGAAGTACATTTTGTGAGTTCCAGCTCATGTTAGATGGATAAACATATTTTGATTGGCACAATATATATATATATATATATATATATATATATATATATATATATATAATGGCTTACTCTTAAACAAAAATATACAGAACAAGCTGCATAACTAGTATTGTATTTGATGAAAGATCAACTGTCACTAATGACAGTTTTTGGAGAGAGATTTTGCAATCAGCTTCTTGATATGCAATCGAAATGTGTAATGTCAGATCTCTTCAGAAATGCACCATTATATGGAATAATAATATTTATTTACTTTTGTATGAAATATCATTGAAATCTAAAAGTACATAGATTTTAATTCCTCAAAAACAACATGCAAATAAACTTGTATGATTGGAAGTTAAATTGTAGAGTCTCAATAGAAATAATGTTATTTAAATTTAAAGACTGAAATGGTTCAACAACAACCATGGCTTTAGACATTTCAAAATAAGACTTCCCAACTTTTTTTTTATTTATCAAAATTTATGATTTATTCTGTTTGAAATATTAAAGTTATAAGAAAATACATTTCTTTTAATATTAGATTCATATATTAATCAACATTCTTCCTATTTTTATTATCTATTCAGTATTTTACTTATGTCCAATTAAATAATAGTACAATACTTAGCTTATTAAAAAACAACAGCAATAACAGAAAAGAACAAATGGATACTGTAAATAATAAGATTTTTAAATCAAATAGCAAATACAACTGCAAATTTGTTATAAAAAATACAAATTGTAAAATTATTTTATAAAAAATTTAAAGTTATTCAAATGCAAAATAACTTTTCCAGAGTTTTACATAACTATTTTGAATTTTTTTGTATTTATAATAAGTATATGCTAATAACATTTAGGTAAACACGTAATTGTTCTAATCGGTAATTATTAGTATCTATTTTATCGATTTTATTGAAGAAAATTGTTATTAGCTTTCTTACTGCATAAAGAATCTTATTTCAAAATTTTCCATATTTTATAATAGTTTTAGTTTGAAGTTAAATAATTGTCTTTTTTTTTTTTTATATATAAAATCAAAAATATTAAAAAAATATTGTATTTACATATAATTTTCAGAATATTCTTACATCATTCTGTCTTCATTATTTTAAAAATAAGTAAAGAAAAATACCTTTTTTTGTTTACAGGAAAAAGAATCAATAACAATAATTAGATAATGAATATTTTGAAACTTCTAATACTTCAAATAGACCAATGATAAAATAAATTTTATATGCATACATTACAAATCTAATCTTCAGTAGACAAGAGATCTTAACTTAAAATGAAGATCATATTACATGGCATGTAATTTTCTAAATTTCACATAGAAAACTTGAATATCATTATCTCAATATTATTGTTGGTAAATAAAAAGTATATAGCAATATATAGCAACATTATAGGGAGATTCAACAAAAAAAAATTGCTTAAATATTCAAATCTAAACAAAAGCTTCAGGGAGATGAGCTTTCTTACTACTTTTTCAACAGTTGTCATATATTAAAGACAACGTTTAGGCATCAAATTGATCGAAAATTGTTTTAGATCAGTTGAGATATGCGATTAAAATCTTAAATAAAAAATGTTTATGAAGAATTGTTCATGTAAATATAAAAGTAAATAATATATTTTTATCTAAAGATACATAAATGAACAAATATTTGATATTTATGATAACATCAAATTACAATTGGCAGAATGTATAACAAGTCTTCACATTATGCGATATAATTAGATGAATCAACAAATTGTAAATCATGTTATATTTAAATTTTTTTTAATTATAGATTGATTTTGGAACTTTAAATATAAATAAACAAATATTTTATTTTTAAAAGTAAAAGTACTAATAAGTTAGTTGATCAGGAAAATCCTATAATATTCAACAACTATATTGTATGATTGATCATAGCAATTTCTGTTTAATTAAATAAAGTTTATTTTCGATTAAATAAAAAAATGAACTGAAACTGTCAGCTCTTGAGTTAGATATTAAATCTCTCTTTTAAACAATCCAGAGTAATATAACATGAAATGCCTGGATAAAATTAAAGTAGCCATTTCTTGGAAAATATTCTTCAACAGTTGCATCCTTCCAACAATTTAACACTTAATTTTTTTTTTTTGTATAAAAGATATGTCTTGTTATTTTTTTATTGACATTATAATAATGTCATAGCAATTTTTGAAAGATTAAAGCCTATATGAAAGAAATTGTTTTTCATATTACTTTATATAGTTTTCAAATAACATTTAAAAATTAAAATAATTAAATATCACATTTATTTTTATTGATTTAGTTATAATTATAAATTTAAAAATATAGTAAATTTAAAATTATTTTATACATGTACAGCATCTTTATTATATGCTCATTTTTTCTAATTTTAAATACTGACAGAATCTAAATCTGACTTATAAAAATGGATTTCATGATATCACTACACCAACAGTGTAAATATGTATTTAATTATATATATATGGTACTTTACATTTAGTTGCCCCCTGGCCACCAGGTGATGCTGCAAAACCACCAAGAAACATGCAAGTGATAATTTTTTTTTTCCAAAAATTGCCAAAATCATCGTGTGGGGAAAAAATTGCCCCCTGGCAATTAAAAAAATAGCTGAAATCATCGTGGCAAAAAAATGCCCCCTGGCAATTAAAAAAATTGCTTAAATCCTCGAGAGAAAAATAAAAGTTAAAAATTGTCTAAATCGGAGAGACAAAAAAATAAAAGTTAAAAATTGCTTAAATCACTGAGAGACAAAAAAAAATTAATAAGTGCTTAAATCATCGAGAGACAAAAAAAAAATTAAAAAGTGCTTAAATCAAAGAGGCAAAAAAATAAAAGTTAAAAATGGCTTAAATTGTCGAGCAGAGCATTAAAGCAAAAAATGGCGGTATTACAAAATATGTTTTAAATAAAATTTTATCTGACTTTCAACACTATAATGAATAAAGAGTTCAATATTTAACATATTAATACTAATTAAATATAGATGGTATACCATATAGATAATAAAAGTGGCTATATAATACAAAAACAGAAATTGGCATGTAACTAACATATATACACCCCTCCCCTCCACTAAGCGTTAAAACAAAAAATGGCGGTATTACAATATATGTTTTAAATAAAATTTTATCTAACTTTCAACACTATAACGAATAAAGAGTTCAATATTTAACAGATTAATACTAATTAAATATAGATGGTATACCATATAGATAATAAAAGTGGCTATATAATACAAAAACAGAAATTGACATGTAACTAACATATATACACCCCTCCACTAAACGTTAAAACAAAAAATGGCGGTATTACAATATATGTTTTAAATAAAATTTTATCTGACTTTCAACACTATAACGAATAAAGAGTTTAATATTTAACAGATTAATACTAATTAAATATAGATGGTATACCATATAGATAATAAAAGTGGCTATATAATACAAAAACAGAAATTGGTGTGTAACTAACATATATACACCCCTCCTCTCCACTAAGCGTTAAAACAAAAAATGGCGGTATTACAATATATGTTTTAAATAAAATTTTATCTGACTTTCAACACTATAATGAATAAAGAGTTTAATATTTAACAAAAAACCCACAAATACTTATAAAAAAAAGTACTTACAAAAGATAGACATCACAGGCAATTTGAAAGTAGGCATAAAGAACATTCAAACTTAGAGATTTTGCATGAGTTATTTGAGGAAGCTTGTTGAAGCATTGCAGATCATTATAAACATATGGACTTCAAAGTAGACAAAATCAAACTTTGAGGCTTTGCATGAAAGTTATTTGGAGAAGCTTGAAGCATTGCAGATCATTATAAACACATGGACTTCAAAGTAGACAAAATCAAAATTCAAACTTTGAGGCTTTGCATGAAAGTTATTTGGAGAAGCTTGAAGCATTGCAGATCATTATAAACATATGGACTTCAAAGTAGACAAAATCAAACTTTGAGGCTTTGCATGAAAGTTATTTGGAGAAGCTTGAAGCATCGCAGATCATTATAAACATATGGACTTCAAAGTAGACAAAATCAAACTTTGAGGCTTTGCATGAAAGTTATTTGGAGAAGCTTGAAGCATTGCAGATCATTATAAACATATGGACTTCAAAGTAGACAAAATCAAAATTTGAGGCTTTGCATGAAAGTTATTTGAGGAAGCTTGTTGAAGCATTGCAGATCATTATAAACATATGGACTTCAAAGTAGACAAAATCAAGATTCATACTTTGAGGCTTTGCATGAAAGTTATTTGGAAAAGCTTCAAGAATTGCAGATCATTATAAACATATGGACATCAAAGTAGACAAAATCAAACTTTGAGGCTTTGCATGAAAGTTATTTGGAGAAGCTTGAAGCATTGCAGATCATTATAAACATATGGACTTCAAAGTAGACAAAATCAAAATTTGAGGGTTTGCATGAAAGTTATTTGAGGAAGCTTGTTGAAGCATTGCAGATCATTATAAACACATGGACTTCAAAGTAGACAAAATCAAAATTCAAGCTTTGAGGCATCAAAACAGTAGTAGTGGTGAAAAATTTTTTAAAAGTACACACACAGGTCAAAAACATCGCTCAAAATACATAAATTTTAAAAAACTACACACACATATATATAAAAAACAATTGTAACGATATTAAATAACTAAATTTTACACTAAACACTGTTCCAAACTAATCGTTGCATGATTCATATATTTTCAAACAAAGATAAATTAAAATAGTTATAATTATCTCAAGTGAGTTTCATTTAGTTTAGATGATAAATGTAAAGTTATATAAGATCGAGCAAAACTTACAAGATTAGATTTAAAAAAAATATTTTTTTCTCAATTATTTGATTTATACTATTTTTTTTTAGCAAAGCACTAATACAACAAATTAAAAATTTTACAATGATGCTGGTATACTTATGCTTTCTAAAATAGCAGAAAATATATCATCTTCATGGTGCAGTCAACGCCACATGAATTCAGCCAAGAAAGATTGCAGATGATGTCGACTGGTCCCCCTCTCCTTTGTATTCTGCCATTTCACAAGTCCCTAAAGTCTTTCTATGTTTTGAGTATGTGTGCCAGTGGAAGGATCTACAAAATTATAACTGTGATTAACTTTGAAATGCTGGTAACCTGCAGCATTCAATTCGCCACTTTTGTAGGCCTTCCAACAGTCGGAATATATGGAGGATCCTGGCGCAATATGTTGTTGAATGGCATCTAGGAGAATAGGTGCTGTCTGACCTGGAACAGCAACCATGAAACATTCTTTTGTTTCTCTGCATAAACCACCAAACACCCATTGTTGTGGAAGAATTCTTCCCTGACAGTTTTTACGTCTTGTAAATAGAATTTCATCTACTTCTACAATTTTTTCTGGACCTCCAATTTTGCAAGATGGCTGAGATAGTAGACTTTCTTTACAAGCTTCTCTCAAATATTGCTTCCATGCAATTACAGTGCTCTTGTTCACATCCAAATCAGTTATTCCTGATTGTATGGACAATTGGTCTTTACTCCACAAATAAATGATTTGGATGGCTGAAACAAATGGTAATCTGCAGCCCTCTTACCAGGTTCCTTTTCTAAGTGCTATGCAATTTTACAGACCCTAAGGTTACATTTCCATAGCATCCTTGGGCTCATGTAAAGTCTTATTTGATGGACATTTGTGCACACTTTTTGAGAGGGCAGAACATTTTTGCTTTGTAAAAACTCCACTGCCTCATCTTTCGTTTTTGGGAGATCTCACATTTTCATCATTTTGTCTAAGCAAAGATAAAAGCACTATAAGCAAAGATAAAAGCACTATAAACAAAGAGAAAAACACTATACCTACTTTCAATTCAGCACAGTTTTTTAAAATGCTGCCTGACAGATTTCTGGGTACTGCATGTTTACTATTGTATTCATCTGCATAAAAAAAAAGTCCACAATAACACCATCGAAAAATACAAATAATCCCAACAAATTGTATTTAAAAATACTTGGAAAATAATTAATAGGTCATAATTAAAATACGCAAGTATTTCAAACGACTAGTTTAGTTAGATTTTAATTAAATTTGTCAGCTCAAGCAATTATAGTTTTCATGTGAAAAGTCTGTTACATCATATTTTTTTCTTAGAAGTTTATAGTATAGCGTGTCACATTTTTTTAATGTCCTATCTTTTGTAACTATTTTTTCAACATAATGATTTAGATGTATGTGAAGTTATTCAGGAGTTTTAAAGTTTGTTTTCTAAAATCCTTTTGCTGAATCTTCACCTAATTAGTGCTTTTTTAAAAAAAAAACTTTGGTAAAAAGAAAAAATTATAAGTTGCGAATCTATTTTAAAATAAACCTCACTTGAAACAATCTTGGAACTGCCTTCAAAAGTTGATAAAATCAGCAGGATTTATTGTCTTTGCTAAAAAAAAAAAAAAAGTAAATAGTGTTAAATAATTGAGAGAAAAATAATTAATAAAAAAGTTTAAGAATGAGCAGTCTATAAAGTAAAATTTCGGCTTTGACAAAACGGTCAGCAAAACTTTTCCTTTTTTTTAACTTTTATTTATTACAACAATCTTCTCCAAATAACTTTCATGCAAAATCTCAAAGTTTGAATGTTCTTTATGCCTACTTTCAAATTGCATGTGATGTACCTTTTTGTAAGTACTTTTTTTATAAGTATTTGTGGCTTTTTTGTGTGTTGTATGTGGATTTTTTTGGTTGTTACGGATCCAATTTAGAACTTAATAAAGTGATAATATATGTTAGTTACACACCAATTTCTGTTTTTCTATTATATATCCACTTTATTTATCTATATGGTATACCATCTATATTTAATTAGTATTAATCTCTTAAATATTGAACTCTTTATTCGTTATAGTGTTGAAAGTCAGATAAAATTTTATTTAAAACATATATTGTAATACCGCCATTTTTTGTTTTAATGCTTAGTGGAGGGGAGGGGTGTATATATGTTAGTTACACACCAATTTCTGTTTTTGTATTATATAGCCAATTTTATTATCTATATGGTATACCATCTATATTTAATTAGTATTAATCTGTTAAATATTGAACTCTTTATTCATTATAGTGTTGAAAGTCAGATCAAATTTTATTTAAAACATATATTGTAATACCGCCATTTTTTGTTTTAACGCTTAGTGGAGGGGTGTATATATGTTAGTTACATGCCAATTTCTGTTTTTGTATTATATAGCCACTTTTATTATCTATATGGTATACCATCTATATTTAATTAGTATTAATCTGTTAAATATTGAACTCTTTATTTGTTATAGTGTTGTAAGTCAGATAAAATTTTATTTAAAACATATATTGTAATACTGCCATTTTTTGTTTTAACACTTAGTGGAGGGGTGTATATATGTTAGTTACATGCCAATTTCTGTTTTTGTATTATATAGCAACTTTTATTATCTATATGGTATACCATCTATATTTAATTAGTATTAATCTGTTAAATATTGAACTCTTTATTCATTATAGTGTTGAAAGTCAGATCAAATTTTATTTAAAACATATATTGTAATACCGCCATTTTTTGTTTTAACGCTTAGTGGAGGGGTGTATATATGTTAGTTACATGCCAATTTCTGTTTTTGTATTATATAGCAACTTTTATTATCTATATGGTATACCATCTATATTTAATTAGTATTAATCTGTTAAATATTGAACTCTTTATTCATTATAGTGTTGAAAGTCAGATAAAATTTTATTTAAAACATATTTTGTAATACCGCCATTTTTTGTTTTAATGCTCCGCTCGACGATTTAAGCCATTTTTAACTTTTATTTTTTTGTCTCTCCGATTTAAGCACTTTTTAATTTTTTTTTTGTCTCTTGATGATTTAAGCACTTATTAATTTTTTTTTTGTCTCTCAATGATTTAAGCAATTTTTAACTTTTATTTTTTTGTCTCTCTGATTTAGGCAATTTTTAACTTTTACTTTTTTGTCTCTCGACGATTTAAGTAATTTTTAACTGTTATTTTTTTGTCTCTCCGATTTAGGTAATTTTTAACTTTTATTTTTCTCTCAACGATTTAAGCAATTTTTTTTAATTGCCAGGGGGCATTTTTTGCCACGACGATTTCAGCTATTTTTTTTAATTGCCAGGGGGCATTTTTTTTCCCCACACAACGATTTGGGCAATTTTTGAAAAAAAAAATTATCAATTGCATATTTCTTGGTGGTTTTGCAGCATCACCTGGTGGCCAGAGGGCAACCAAATGTAAAGTACCATATATATATATATATATTACTATTTGCTGGATATTCTGGGTAGTTAAAAACTAAATGTTGATGTTTCAGTACAATATCAAGTACCTTCCTCAGAGCGTTCTCTTTCTCAAATTATAATAAGAATGTGTGTGAGATTTAAAATCATTTTAATTGTTTTCTTTCTCCTCTATATTGGTTGAAAAGTTTTAAAATTTATTTTCCCTTCCAATAGCTTCTTCCAAATGTTGTTAATCTTCTTTAATTCACATCTTTCATTTATGCTCTTGGGCCTTTTAAAAATCTCTGTAGCTTCTCTTAGCAATCTCTGGTCATATTGTTCAATTTTTGATTCAACACTGCTTATCTAATACATTTTTTTTGTTTTTGATGGGCAGATGTATAAACAAACATCAGGTCTAGCTATGGGTTCACCAGGATTTGGAAAATAAAATTTTGGCTTCAGCAGTTAAAAAACCATCTATATGCCTCAGGTATGTTCATGATACGTTTGTTATTTGTCCTCATGGTAAACATGCTTTCAGACAGACTAATTGTAGAATAAATATTAGAAAGGAATAACACATTCTGGCAGTCAGAAAAAAATCCAATTCATCGGCTATTTATTCTTATATAAAATTAACAAATCATGATATCAATTTTGAAAAAACAAATATTTTAGCAAAAATTGAACAATATGACCAGAGATTGCTAAGGAAAGCTATAAAGATTTTTAAAAGGCCCAAGAGCATAAATGAAAGATGTGAATTAAAGAAGATTAACAACATTTGGAAGAAGCTATTGGAAGAGAAAATACATTTTAAAACTTCTCAACCAATATATGAGGAGAAAGAAAACAATAAAAACGATTTTAATTCTCACTAGCATTCTTATTATAAATTGAGAAAGAGAATGCTCTGATGAAGGTACTTGATATTGTACTGAAACGTCAGCATTTAGTTTTTTAACTACATGGAATATCCCGAAAATAGTAATAATAATATGACATCTTTTATCCGTGAAAATATTAGAATTAATATATATATATATATATATATATATATAAGACATTTTGCAGGTTCATCCTTGTTAAAAAATTTAAATATTAAAATACTGATGACAATTCAACTTGATCACACAAGTCATCTACTGGGTAGAAGGATGGTTGTAGAGGCCTGCAATCACTGATTTAAAAAATGTTAAAGTTCCACTAAGTATCTCAATGGCTTCTCTAATTTTGCACTGGTAGAGAATATCACATCTGGATATGATCCTGATACTAGAAAAATCAATTTTTTGATGTGAATCCATAGTATGGAATGAGAGTGCTGATGATGACGAGTGTTGTTTAACTGCATTAGCATGTTCATCTCTCCTAACACTGATGTGATGATTATTCATACCTATAAAAGAAGCTTTAAAATCTTTATATGAGATTTGATAAACACCATGAGATTTAAGAAGGATTGAATCCTTAGGCTTGGTTATTATATTGCTTATCTTTAGATGAGTAGAAAATGCTGTATTTATATTATAGTGTTTTAATATATGTCCAATACTGTCTGGACTTCTTTTTACATATGGAACACAAATCCTAATAGCTGATTTGGAATCTTTTTGGTTCATATTTTGTGCATTTGGCACTTGAAATAAGGCTTTTTTTGTAAATTTATAATTATAACTATTTGCTAATAAAACATTATTAATATGATTTATTTCTTCTTTTAGATGTGACTTATCTGAAAGATGAATTTCTCTATTTAAAAGAGTTTTGGCTGCAGAAACTATTTGAGTTGGATGATGATGAGAATGCAAATGTAAATATCTGTCCATATGTGTATTTTTTCTGTAAATCAAAAAGATAAACTATTTGGTGTCCTGGTAACTAGAACATCAAGAAAATGGAATTTTCTATCAGACTATGTCTCCATTGTAAATTTAATATGAGGATGCATATTATTTAAATGAAAGAAAAAAATATATATTCAAGAACAAAGTGACTATCTGAGCTCAATACTTGCCAAACTGAGATTTTTTTACTTTCCTTAGATGAGGTAGATTTATAAACTTTTACCATTTAAATTTATTTTTGTAGAACTTCATCATTTTGTTTTGAAATTATCATATTCTTCAACTATTATTTTTTTTTACATATATCAATTTATATCCAAAAGCATTTCTTGGAATAATTTCATTGTTAATTGTACTGATGAGGCAATAGTATTAAAAAGGAAACTTAAGAATTTATTTGCACAGATACCTGTAAATTTAATTATAACTTCTAGTTTTATTATCCCTAAGGATAATGAGAAAAGATTTATTCATAACCTTAAACCAATGAGTGAAAACAGTAAAATTTAATACTAAAGAGACAATGCTAACAATTAGTTAATTATTTTTGAATTTAAAAAAAAAATGTTTTCATCACTAAAAAAAAATTGGTGTATTCATATATATATATATATATATATATATATATATATATATATATATTGTGCCAGTCAGTCTTAAACGACAGGCACAAATATGGTTGCAAGCATAGTTGTAGCCCAAACAAATATACATATTATAATAAAAGGAATGATCTGTGCATGTATATTTTCTCTTTTGCTTACACACATAATATATTGTAAATAAATAAGGTGAATGGTGATGATATGCTTATAAATAAATGAATGCAGACAACACATATAAATATGTAATTTGCTGTTTAATAAACGCTATGTATTTTTTATTTTTGATCTAAATAAATTTGGTGGGGAATTAAAGAAATTATCATGGAAACCATAAATGTACTTGCAAGTAACCCAGCAGTAAACATGTTTTATATTTATTTTTTTCAGATTGTGAAACTTTGTATTTTTTTGTTTGTGTGTGTTTATTTTCTTCTTTGTTTTGTAAATATTTATATTATCATAGAGGGCTTAATAAATTTAACATCTAATTTTAATAAATTTAACATCTAATTTTACAGTATAGCATTGTCCTGTGTATTTGATAATTGTATTATTGTTTAACGTTCCCTGTTAATGAAGCAACAAACCACCTTCCCGAGGGAAAGAGTAGATTGAGCTAATGAGGGATTATTCTTTATCGGGACCAAGAATTATTCATCAGGGCATCCACTTTTTTGTTGATTTTATATCTATAAAAAAAGAGATTCTAACTCTTTATTAGTTACATGAACATATCTCTTGGGAAAGAGTGCAGTCTCTTTCTTGAGGTAGCATACAAAGATTGCAGTCAATGAACCTTTCAGAGGTATGATTATAATTATAAATATGCAATTTTTTGCATGCATTAGTGAAGCTGTATGTATATGTTTTATATGCCCATTTAATTGCTGCTCAATTTTATAATATTCATTTCATGTTCAATGCATATCAAGAGGGTTGAGGCAGTTACCAGTACAGTAAAATGATGACCAACATAGGTTCAATTCATTTAATATGCACATAAGTTAATAGGGGGGGGGAGTCACAGTCATGTTATATAAAGAATAAAAATAAAAAGGAAATTTTTATTTTGTTAAAAGAAATGTAGGCAGATAGAAAGCTATAACTTGAGAATAAAAACAAAAGATAAGATATAAATAAACATATACAAGGTATACAGATGGCAAATAAATTAGGATGAGCTATGTGTATGTGTACCGAGATTTAATAAAAAAAAGTAAATAGAATATTTTATTACAACATAGTGATAGTGAAATGTAAAAGTGTGGATAATTAAATTTGTATAATCAAGATAGTAATAAATATTAATCATTCATTGATGTGGACTAGATCTCATACTAAAAAAAAGACTACAGATCAGCAAAACTTAAATGAAAACTTAAATGATAAAAAAGATGAAAAGTCAATATGTAGACCAAAAAAGCATGGTAGAAATAGATAGTATGCAGAAAGATAAACCAGAAAAAAATGGAAAAAAAAAGTCAATGGATATAATGTTAAACTTTCCAAAAGAAGTGAAAGAAGAATTAGCCAAATTATAAAGAAATGAGAGAAGAATTAGCCAAGTTACCAAGGCAAATAGAAGCTTTAAAAGGGGAAATGTGGAAATGAATGGAGGACATGTCTCAATGAATAGACACTTTGAAAGATGAAACAGTACATGAATTAGAAATAAAAATCCATAATATAGAAACAAAATATGACAGACTTGACCTAAGTAATATAAACCATTTGGAAGCAGTAAAAAATAGATAACACGTAATAGGAGTAGAGTTTGAGAGCATGTATAAAAATTGATGACAAAAAAATTTATATAAAAAAGCTGCAGTAGTTACATGGATGAATTAGAGAAGAAAATGGGAAGGAAAGAGGCTAAAGTAGCAAAAATGGAACACACAGTCCAGCAAATAAAGCAGCAGATCACAATACCAATGGTTAGCAGCAACAAATATGAGCAGGAAGATATCAATTAAAAAGACATACTCAGATGAAAATTGATCAGATATATAGGGAAGTAAGCAGTATTCATGTAAATATAGTGAAAAGTGATGAAATAGACAAAAAAACACAGATATAGAATTAGGAAAATCAGTAGAGGGTGATAAAGATTATATGTATGTGGCAAACATTAACCAATTTCTAAAGACAAAAGTATTTGAATGGCACACATGTGAGTCTCTTCTGGAACATCTGAATAATTTACAAGATTATTTTAGAGTAAACCAGATGGGCGACACTAGAAAGCTAATAATTGCTTATAGTCACTTCCAAGGGGATGCTTGTGCATGGTTGAAATCATTGTTTTATCATTCAAACACATATGAAGAATATAAAAAGGCCTTGACAAGAAATAGTATTATATCATATAATACATGAGAAGTAAAAAGTGGAAGGAGGAGAAAGTTACTCCAAATTTTTCAGAAGACTGGTAGCCAAGCTCCGGACATTGGAAACACATCACATATAATAAAAATTATATACTTCAATTTACTAACCATATCAAACAAATGCTACTAACAGCAAATATGAAGTCAATGGAACAAGTAGCAGAATTACAAAATAGTATGGAGATCAACCAGCAGGGCAGACCAGCAGATAAAACAGATATGACCAATAATGAAAAGGATGAACTCTACAAAATGATAAAGAAAGAAGAAAGAATAAAAACTGTCACCATCATTACACAATCCAATGATGGTAGGTTCATATGAAAAGAAAAAGATATAGATTTGTATAAGGAAATAGTGAATCTAATTTGTTCATGGAAGGATAGGGTGCCAGAATATGTACCACAAAAGTATTCTACAATAAAAATAACATTAGAAGGCCTAGAAGCATCAGCATTAGTGGACTCAGGTAATCAAATTCCAGTATTCTCAGAAAATCTGTACCGGAAAATACATGTCAGTAACCCCAGAATTGAAACGCTTCCATTACAGGCTCCCCAGGTAACACTAGCAAATAACTGAAAGGCCAAGCTTGAATCTTGCCAGATATGGCTACATATACATTCCTGGGGAATGACAACATGCCATGAATTTCTAATCAAGAGCAACTTGATTCATGATGCAGTGTTGGGTTCAGCCTTCTTACAGATGAACAAATGTAATATAAATTACAAAAAGGAGTAGATATATTTTGGTCACCAAATGAACAAATGTAATATAAATTATAAAAAGGAGTAGATATGTTTTGGTCACCAAATCCCATTTCTACCCATCATCAGTGTCCAGTGTTACATGAATAGGTTGCTTGAACCAATCTACGATAGAGATGTTGGAAGAAAATATCAATATGACTGGAATAGCTTCATCAAATGAGAAAGAAAACTCAAATTCCTAATGCAAGAGTATGACCCAATATTCTTTGATACCCCAGAAATAATCAAGGAGTATATGCAAAGGATAAGACTAAAGCCAGGAGAGCCATTCCAGGCATGTTCATACCCCATACCTCACCAATTCAAGGAAGAAGTAGAGCATCAATTGGAACTGATGATGGAGTGGGTCATGATCAATAAGCATGCTGCCCTCTTGTAGTTGTAAAAAAGATAAATGGATCCACAAAAATAGGTCTTGATGCCCACCAATTGAACCATGCAACAATATCTGACTACACCATTCCACCATCTTTCCATGAACTGCTAATGAAGTTTAAAGGAAAAGAGTCTTCTCGATTTTCAATCTTACTGCCAGCTATTGGCAGATCAAGTTATACCTGGCTGACAATCAATATACTGCATTCAGGAATGTTGGATACTCATATCAATTTAACCAGATACCTTTTGGTTTCATCAACAGTGGAGCATGCCTGCTATGGTGCTTTGATCAAGTGCTAATACATGAAGTCAAAAAAAGTATAACTATTTATGTTGACGATGTTGTGGTGGCATCATATTCTGTAAAATAACATTTTCAACAGTTAGACATTCTTCAAATAATGCAAAGACAAATGCATCAAGATAAATGTAAAAAAAGGATACTGGTATCTAATGAAATTGAATTCCTCAGACATTTGATGGGAGACACTGGAATCAAACCACCCCCAGACAAAATCAAAGCCATCACTGAGTTCCCCAGACCCTGAACAAAAAAAATGTACTTTCTTTTTTGAATCTAGGCATTTTCTACAAAAGATTATGTGAGAAATTCCAGATCAAATGGAGCCATTGCTGAGACTCATTAGGAAAGACAAATGCTGGAATTGAATGGAAGAACAAGAGGAAGCATTTGAAAGAGTAAAGAGAAATTATGTAACAAGTGGTGCTGACATATTCAGAAATTAATAGGCCATTTTACTCCAAACCTATAGTAGTGGATATGGACTGGAGTTATTCTCTCTCTCAGATACAGCATAATGGACAAGTAGGAGTACTATATTTCATAAGTTGGCTGCTAAAAAGACCATAGGTAAATTACACTGTTATGGATAAAGAGGTCCTGACCATTGTATGGGCATTCCAAAAGTTTCACCCCATGCTATTAGGTTCTGAGATCATGGTGATCATGGACTACAAATGCTTAGAATTCCTCAACCACAGTTATCTTAATAACAACCATTTGGTATGATGGAACCTATTTTTCCAGGAATTGGAGCTGAGAAAATTGTAGCCAATGTACTCAGCTGCCATCCAGTCTCAGTCCAACAGTAACTCAGAAATTTAGATGGCATATACATCACAAATATTGTGTCCTGCACCAGTGAGAGCATTGACAAAAGTCTACCTTAATTGACTGAAAAACAATGTGAAAACAAAAAGCTACATCAAATTATGATACAATGTCAGGAAAATCCATCAGAAAAAACAAATGCACAGAGATATAAAATTGACAAAGGCATTATATATTATCAAATTCAAGAAGGGAATGAAAAATGGAGAGTGATGGTACCATCCCAAATAAGGAACTCCACCATCACTGACATCTACAAATTATATGGACATTATGGCACAGACAAAATGAAATACTGCCTTCAACAGTGTTTTTTATTGTCCAGGGATGTACAGGGACATAATTGCTACATTAAACAAATGTGAAATATGTCAATGGGCAACGACACAAAATAAATCATATACTAGCCACATGAAATTGATCATTCCAAACAACCCTAAGGAAATCATGACAATTGAATTTTATGGTCTGCTACCACCTTTTAATAGAAACAGATACTTACTAGTGGTATATGATCTCTTTTTAAAGTTGGTCACATCATATCACTTGTCCAGGACCACAACAAGAGAAACTATCAAGTTGTTAGACCATCTGCACTTCCTGCAGGTCAGAAAGCTAAAATCAATTTTATCTGATCATGGAACCCCATTTGCCTAAGAGAAATGAAATAAATGGACAGCTAGCTGGGGAATTAAGCATATCCTTACATCCATCAGGAACCCCCAAAGCAATCCATGTGAATGGGTTATGAGGATGCTGGGAAAACTATTCCGGACATACCTACCCATGAATCACTGGGGATAAGTCAAACAATTGCCCCAGATACTCAACTTTATTAATTGGTCAGCAAATTAATTGACAGGGCTTCCTCCAATACAGCTGCATTTTAGAAAACCTGTTTCAAAATTATTCGATACTGAATTCCTGGGTAACATACAAAAACCCCATCGACATGGAGGATGACAAGAGAAAAGCACAAGTCCAGATGTAAAAAATGAGCCAGAAAAGTCAAAAAAAGGCCTATCACAGCCCCAGTTTAAGGTTGGTGATAAAGTGATGGTTTGTACATCCCATGTCAGCATCCCTGAAAAATCTCAATTTAAATTTTTTTTAACCTATATAAAGGCCCATTTGAAATTGTGGAATTCTGCGGTGATAGTGCATTCTGGGTAAAGACTGAGCAGGAAATCAAGGGCTTGTATAATGCCTGTGCACTTAAACCCATTCAGTAAGCAGCCATTAGACATTATATATATATATATATATATATATATATATATATATATACATATGGATTTATATATATATATATATATATATATTGTAACCTAGTGTTATTGACACTTGGTTTACTTGGCATTATTTCTGCAGGAAAACAATGCTATTCTTTAAAGAAATAAAAAGATAAAATAACAATAGTAATAATTGATTAATAAAGTATGCTATTCACTCACTTTGGCATGTTTTGGGTGAATAACTAATAGATTTAATAACTCGATGTCATTTTTAAAGAGAGAACATGAATAATTTAATTGAGATATTAATAATTAGAGCAAATTAATATGGTATAAAAGCTAAACAGTAATTGATTTTGGATGGGTAGAGGGGAGAGTGGGTGAGTGTCTTATCATAAAGCACAATAACTTCTGGTAATTTCTTTTTGTAAAAAAAAATATATATATAATGTTTAAAGAATTATACATCACTGATTGTTAATTTAATGTATTTATTATTTTTTTTATATTGTCAAATTACTTTGTAATCCAGGTAAATAATACTAAAACTATATGATTGTAATAGGTTTTTCCTTTCTTTTGTTTATGTTATAATCAAATGATTATTTTCTGGAAGAGGTCACTAAAGTAAAAAAAAAACAAAACAACAAACTGAAACAACCAATTTCATAATCAAGATCTTTTTTTTTTTTGGAAAAAAATATAGTCTGCTTTTAGTTTTCAAGGAAGGAACAGTGCTGAAATTTGGTAACTCAATTTTTTCATTTTATTTTGCAGAAATAAATGTAATCAAAGTAAAATTTTAATAATATAATGTGTGGCTAAAATTTTTTGATAAGATATCCTGATTTTCTTTGCCATCTACCTATTTAAAGACCTTTTATACTTAAAAATTTATTGTCTCGCGCTAAAGTCCAAAAATGACAGAATTAACTAAAAGAGTCAAGAAAAATTCTATTATATCTAAATTAAGGAAGAAAAATGATTTCCAAGTGAGAAATAATTATTTATTAACTTTATGTCATTTATTGATATTTTCTTGGTATAGAAAGAAAAAAAAATAATTGAAAGAAATATTTTGAAACCAAGGAAAATCAACTAGAAACATTTTCGCGCTCTTTCTCAATATTGTCTGCCTTTACAAGTAATGTAGTTACATACTTTAAAATATGTTTTATTCACCAAGAATTGTCTGGAAATAATAATAATGATAAATAAGATTAAATTATGCACCTGTATATTTTTTAAAAATATATATATATATAAAAAAAATATATAAACTTTCTCAGAGTAAATATAGGAAAAGCCATATAGGGGCATTCTTACGGAGAAGTTACCTTTAAAAAAAAAAAAAAATTATAATTCCTAAAGTATGAACAAAACCAAATATCTTAGTGACTTAATGATAAAAATAAATTATATAATATATTATTCATCAGTTGGAATTATTAAAACTTCATGTACACGTAAATTGACTGCAGTTATTATCATAATAATCTCTCGGAAAATTGCGCATTTTCTTCCATAAGTAAGCTAGCTAATAAGTATACGTATCGTCAATAAAAAAAAAAATATTGTGTATGTTTATCGTCTATCGTCAACTGTTCGTTATGTTAGAATATGTATATTTTATTTTCTTGGATCCCAAAATTGTAGTAGTTTAATTGAAGTAAGAATTAATCTTCAATTCTGCTATATGTTTCTTTACCTAATTTATTAAACGCACAAAATAAAAGAAAACTTTTATTTAAAGGAAATAATACCATCCGTTTAATGTTTTTAAACTTGCTTCGTGAAATACGACTGGATAAAGCTCTTCACATGGACCAATTGCTCAACAGAAAGACATTTTCTAATGAGAGAGTATGCACTTGTTAATTAATGATTGTTTAAAACTAAGTTATAAATGATATGTATTTTTTTTATATCACATAGATTAAAGTCTGTATGGTCAAGTGATATTTAATAGCCTTGTAATAACAAAGGTATGTTTTAATATAATTATTATAGGTTAAGTTGATATTTAACATGAAAAAAAAAAATCTATAAAATATGTTTTAATTAGTACATACAATTGTAGGTAGAAATTTTGTAAGTTAGATATACGTAAAAGAAAAAAATATTTAGATATTTAAGGGGTAAAATAAATATTGCAAATTATCAGAAGTAACAAAAAAAAAATGCTATAACAAAATATTTCTTGTTAAAGTTGAAACAAATTTATACTGTATTAATTGAGGAATTTATTCCTAATTATTCTTAAATAACACATCCACTTTATTTAGTTTAAGATAGTATGCTACCAACTATTTTGAATGTTCCTTTATTAAAATTAAAATTATTATACTTTTATTCTATGATGTCCATTGATTTCAGATAATGATCAAAGTATACACGGTAACATAAGTTTATTATAATCAGTGTATTTACTTATCCTGCCCAGATATAGCATTGGTATATGCTTAATATTTGCATAGGTAATAATTATAATGTATTTATTTTGTGGGATGAAAAATGATCTTCCCAAAAGCTTTGTTTTTTATGAGAGGAAGATTTTAAATATAATGTTCAGGTATGTTTATAGCCCAAGTGATCGATTCTCATAGATAGGACGATCAAGAATTTATCTAGCATTTAGTATGCTTCATTCATTTAAATCCCAGGAGAGGATTGTATTTGGTGTGTGTTCATTGTATGCCCAAGTAAGAGGCAAGAAACCACCAAAATATTTTAATGTAGTAGATTACTCTACAGACCTTCGTGGTTATTCCATATTCCTCATGTGAAAATAAAGATAGCTCCACAAATGGAAGGTGTTGATTATTGTGCTTAATTTTGAAAGTTCGGGCAAGATAAAGGTTATATTGGAGGTGTTAGTTCCTCAAGATCCACTTTAGTATAAATAGTGTGTTAGTAACTAGGGTCGATATCTGTATTGTGCTGCTAAATATTGCTAGTATTTGACAAGTAAATCAATGGAGAAAGTAATTAAAATTGCGTAATTTAACATGTTTACTTACTGAAGGAATATTCAAATGCAATATTTAATTCTGGTTATTAATTAAATAATACTCATATTTCAAAAGTATACGTATGAATAAAATTTGTATCATAACTTAAGTTAGCATTAAGTTAAATGTAAGATGGTAAGTGTAACTTCTGATAACTGGCCTATAATTAGAATAGGTTATCCCATTAAAGACCATAAATAAAGTAAATGTATTAGAAATCAATTTAATATTTTGCGTATTGCATATGATGGGATTAATCATTTAAAAAAAAAAATAGTTAGTCAATAATTTTGAATAAAAGCTTCTACAAGGTTACCAAAATTTAATAAACAATGTATTGGTAATGAAATGTATTTTTAGTTGATCAATCCATACGATTGCATACAGGAGAAGTAGTAACCTCTAGTCCATAACCAAAAGAGTATACAGATTAATGTCAGTTATATTTTATATTTTTGTATTACTATGGGATTATTGAATAAATGTTCATATAGTTTTTTTTTTTGTGATAATAATAAATTATAGTCTTGTTAAAATTTGTTGTAGATTCATTTTTTTGTTTTTATATGCTAAATATAAGTGTTTGCACAATATTTGCAAAACCTTTTCTTGAGTCCGAAATCATTCCAAATTCTTAAAAACTTAATATACCAGATAAATAAAGTTAAGCAGATCGGAATATGTCATTATATTTTAGTTTAATGATAATTATTTATGGAGTTGAAAACTTAAGACTAAACATTCACCTTTGTAAAAAAAAAAAAAAAAAAAAAGAATTTATTCCCAAACCATTAACTTTGGTTGCACATTATTCCATTCCCATTTAGTTAAATTGTCTAAGTAATAAATCTTAGTTATATTATTGTGTTGTCATGGATGATGGAAGGACACAAAAAGCACCCTTGTCTTTTTATTATTCTGACTGAGATTCTAAAAAAAAAAAAAAAAAAAGGCTGTGTTATTCAAAATTATACGTCATTATTGAATAGAATTATCATCTCTTTAAATAATATAGCAGTGGATATGAGAGATGAAGACACATTGAATTAAGTAAAATAAATGTTTCCTATAGCCGACCAGAATGCCAGTCATATGCGACAACACACTACTGCCGAGCATTTCCTTACATGAAACAAAGAACCCTGAGATTAATATTATTATAATTATTCTTTAAATTAATAAGTGATCAATTATTGTTATTATTACAATCGTGGCATAGCTTAAGAGAATTGTATGTACAATTGTATTATATGAAAGGTATTTTAGATCATATTGGAAAATTAATAGATATGTTGCTTTTATTTTGGTTGCCTTAACAACAACCAGAAAAATTATTATCACAAGTGCAAATAAACTAATTAATTATATATTGGGTTAGAAATAAAAGAAATAAACTAAACTAATAAGAATATTAGAAATAAATTTCTAATAGAAATTGAAGTAAAATAACTTTCTAACGATGGGTTAGAATATATATCTATATATATATATAATAATCCAGTGCATAACGCTATACTGAAATAAATATACAAATATTAAGCAATTAAATCATCCCACATGATTAAGAAATCCAGTACTGCCCTCTGTGAACTAATATATAAATACATTAGAGTTCGTATTTCAAAATAGCCATTTTGACTTGGCTATTTTGAAATACGAACTCTAATGTATTTATATATTAGTTCACAGAGGGCAGTACTGGATTTCTTAATCATGTGGGATGATTTAATTGCTTAATATATATATATATATATATATATTAGTATTATTATTTTTTTCATATGGTATATAAATAAAATTAAATTAGTACAAACTTTAAATGGTAGACCCATTTAGAAGTCTCATTCAGGGAGAGGGGTATTGTGCCAATCAGTCTTAAATGACAGGCACAATGATGGCTGCAAGCATAGTTGCAGCCCAAACAAATGTACATATTATAATAAAAGGAATGATCTGTGCAGGTATATTTTCTCTTTTGCTCACACACATAATATATTGTAAATAAATAAGATGAATGGTAATAATATGCTTATCAATAAACGAATGCAGACACCACATATAAATATGTATTTTACTGTTTAAAAAATGCTTTATTATTATTTTTTTGATCTAAATAAATATGGTGGGAGATTAAAGAAATTATCGTGGAAAACTTAAATGTATTTGCAAGTAACCCAGCAGTAAACATGTTTTATTTTTATTTTTTCAGATTGTCAAACTTTGTATTTTTTTTCTGTTGCATGTTGAATATTTCCTTTTTGAAAACTTAAAAGCAATTTTAATGTGACAACATGTATACAGTTTATGTTTTATAATTTTTTTTAGAACTTAATTTTCATAACTGCAGGCTAGCCAATGACCTCTTTCTTTTATTGTATAATGTTTTAGGACAAAAATATAGACATTGTATTGGTGGTTATTCGGCATGACACCTGCACAAAATTATTTAATTAAAAAAAATGTGATGTTATTTTATTATTTAAAGAAACCCAGGGATTGGAATTTAAATGGTCTGAGAAATTCTTAAAATTAATTAAAAGCTAAAGTTATCGTAAGACAAAATTTTTTTTAAAGAGATAACTAAAAATGAGTCCATTGTTTGGACTTAAGTAATTAAAAACAAAGATTAGTAATTTAATTAAAACAAAAATGAAAGAGCAATAGCTTGTTGAGGGGGTGAGAGAGTACCCCCCTATAATGGGGGTGATATATAAATGCTGGTCAGGTGAAATTGGGGGCTTTTTTTGCAATATAGATTTTGGAGAAGGCTGACTAAAAAGAAAAAAAATGCAGACCATGAAATATAAGAAATTTTTTTTTCAGAATGCTGAGCAAGAAGAAGAGTTATTGATAGCCGAACATATTTTTGAAAAGTGCAGACCATAAAATATAAGAATTATTGACTAAGAAAAAATTAAATGAAATTATTAATGTCAAGTACATTTCCTGAGAAGTATTAACTGAAAAGAGAAAGAAAGAACATGGACCAAATAAATAAAGAAGCAAGGAAGCAATATGTAAGAAACTCAGAGATTTAAACTGAAACATTCTTAATGTGAGGCACCATACAGGTCAGAAACTACATTCAAGAACAAAAAAAGCAAGAGAAATTTAAGCTGAAGTTTTATATCACTAAAGGAATGGAGTCAAGACTTATTCCGGACCTAACAATAAACATGGAGTAGAAGACCCAGTTTGGTACGTCCGCACCACTTGAAGCCCTACATAGCCATCCAGTGATGTGACTTTCTATTTCTTAAAGTGTAGCTGCTACAGACAATTTTGCCAACCTCCATCAAAACCATTTTAGTAGTCACCTGCACAGCAGATATATATTGCCTTCAGAATCCTAGCCCGGAAAAGAACTTAAGTCTCCAGGAATATTATATATATATATATATTGTTTCTTTTATTATTATTATTATTATTATTATTATTATTATTATTATTATTATTATTATTATTATTATTATTATTATTATTATTATTATTATTATTATTATTATTATTATTATTATTATTATTATTATTATTATTATTATTATTATTATTAATTCTTTATTTTATTGATAATTACTATTATTAAATGAACCAATGAATTGCATAATTCCTTTATACATATTTTATTCTTAATTTTAATCTAAAGATATGCATAATTCATTGGAATATCTAAATAAATTATAAAAAAAGGGAGATAAAGAAAATATGAATTTTAATATTTCAAAATAATTAAAAGAGAAATAATTGTGGGGAGTGGACTAACTTTTAAATAATCTGAATTAGCTTATTTATTACTTTGGCTATGTTTGATTAGGTAGCAATCCGCTATGTGCAGGATCACAGTAGGAATAATAACATTTTTTTTTATATATATAAATTATTATTGATAAATTAAGTAAGTCTACTAACAAACTTAATGGTTTGGTCATTGGATGTAGATGTTTTGCTTTTAAATAATGGTAGTTATTTATTTTAATCACCATGTGGAGGATTCTAAAATTATGGTTTAGCACGAGTTTGTTTTTCTATTAAATTTATTCCATCCACTATGTGCAGGATTTATTTATGAGGAAATAAAGGTATATAAGAAAGTGTTTCATATAATTTTTGTTATTGTCTGCTATGTGCAGAACTTATATTATGGAAATTTTAAATATTATAGTTAACTCATGGCTAAATTGTTATTTTAATCTAAACAAAGTTATAAATCATTACAAATGGAAAAGTGAGGGTCATTTTATTTCTAAAACATGTGCATACCATGGCCAATAGACATTATATTTTTGCCTAAGAGAATTTACTTCAAATATTGGTTTAAAGTGTAAGCAAGGAAGAAGATCAGATTATTTCTTCCCATTTACAAAATTATTAAAAAATTATAAGCTTGAATTTTAATTAATATTTTTGTTTGTTTGTGTGTGTGCTTATTTTCTTCTTGTTTTGTAAATATTTATATTATCATAGAGGGTTTAATAAATTTAACATCTAATTTTAAATTATAGCATTATGCTGTGTATTTGATAATTGTATTATTGTTTAACCTTCCCTGTTAACCGAAGCAACAAACCACCTTCCTGAGGTAAAAAGTAGATAGTGCTAGTCAGGGATTAATCTTTATTGGGACAAGGATTATTCATTAGGGCATCCACTTTTCTGTTGATTTTACATAAAAAATAGGAGATTCTAACTCTTTTTAGTTACATGATCATATCCAATGGGGAGAGAGCAGTCTCTTTCTTAAGGTGGTGCACCAAGGTTGCAGTCAATGATCCTTTCAAATGTATGATAATAGTAATGTATATTTTGGATGCCAGTGAATATTTCTTAATTGCTGCTCAATTTTATAATATGCATTTCATGTTCAATGTGTATCAAGAGGGTTAAGGCAATGACCAGTACAATATATTGTGATGACCATGTAAAGTCGTCATCACACGTATATATTTATTAATAAAATTAGATAAATTAGCTACTAGAAAGTAATAAAGGTAAATGGATTAGGTACTAAATTTTAAAAAAAAGAAGAAAAGAAAAAGTTGAAATTCAAATGTCAAAATTACATTGGCTTTTTGTAATAGTAAGAGAAGGGGAGGGAGGTGCATAAAGAAATGCGTCTCTTTCACTCTTTTAAAAAAATGAGTAAGTCAAATGCTTGAAAGTTATTTCTATTTATTGTGGGAGAGGGGAAGGGGATGCATAAAGAAATGCGTCTTTTTCTCTCTTGTTAAAAACTATATTGTAACAAGTTAAAATAAATTATAAACATAAATTTGAAAATGAATTGTAAACTTTTAAGTAAAAATTAAATGTAATATGAAATATAAAAACAATATGGCCGTATAAATTAGAGGTGTTAAAGTCTGTTGGACTAATTAAATTCCTCAGACAAAGAAAAATGTATAACAAGGAAAAGCTTATAATTACAGCTAAATTAATTAAAACCTACATTCCAGCCACTAATTAAACAAATAGGTTGATAAGAGTTCATCGGAAATCTAAAACATTAATTAAAAATTTACAAAAACAATGAACTAAAGAAAGACAGTAAGACCAGAGTGACAATTATTATCTGATTCCGAGTAGAGATTTTGCGGAAGCAACAGCTAAAGGAAAATGAAAGAAGTGTGCAGCTAGTGGCGTTAAAGGGACGTGGGTTCGTATTCAATCCATCTCACCACTGACTCACAATGTAAGATCTATGCCTGACCTGCTAGAGAGACGGCCACTTCTGTGACTGAACAACTTAAGATCTACCTAAAGAATCGACAAGAAGTAAAAAACTGGAATGAGAAATAACCCCACAAACTGAGAGAGAAAATCAATCCAGCCGACAGTGAAGGACATACCGTCTCTACAAAAAAAGGATGATCTCCCACTGGACGGTAAAGAGCTCTCGAAAGAAATACCCATGGAAACAACTACAATGAAAACCTAGGTAAAAAAGCATGCATGCATTTTAATTTTAATGTTCGTAAATAAATCAACAAGGAACAATCTTTATAGATTTAGAACTCTACCCAATAGGACTTCAAAATAGCTTTAATATTTGATCTGTTTTTCTATGTTTTTTTATAGCCACGTATTTATATAAGTGTGTGTTTTTTTATTGTTATCATGTATTTTTTTATATAAAATGAGTGTGAGTAAAGTTATTTATTCGTAAATTGCGTATACTTGCTTTATTCTCCTATCACCAAGCTATGACAGGGGGGAAACTGTAATTTAGTGATTAAAGGGTAAGGCTGATTTTAAAAGATATTCGTGTGCTGCTTGTTTGTGAGAATTTCCCAATTATAAAAAATAAATAGCAAGCGCTGGACATTCGTTAAATTTCTTGAAATAGTTTGCTTTATTCAGCAGCCGAGGGTTTTTGATCGGGAAAAATAACGCCAAGATAATATGTACATATTGCCTTGGGGTTCAGTCAAAGGTATAGATATGAAGTTAAATTAGCATCTGTATTAGCTCTCTGCTTGCATTGTTATGGCATTGGTTAAATAAATAAATAAACAATATCCATTACAGTTGGAGGCTAAGCCGGGATATTTCGGTTAGCAAAACTGATAGTAAACAAATAAGAATAAATAAATGAAAGGAAGAATCAAAGTTGTGAAAAAATAAATGTATAAAAAATAAGAATAAATTAATAAAAATGAAATAAATAACCACTGAAACTAAAATAAACCACCCAAATAACCAGTTTCTGTTACAATTGGAAGCCAGTCCAGGATATTTTCACATTTACAAGTTCAGCCCATTTGAATTTGAGTATAACAAAATTAATAGTGTATGCAATAATTAATAAAGAATTCAAAAAATAGCTTGATGATAGACAAAAGCAAGAAATAAAATAAAATAATAGAGGGTAAAAGGAGAGAAAGAGAACGTGATATAATTTGGGAAGTTAGGTTGTAAATTGGAGACAGTTGCGGAGGGGTCTTGAAGGCAGGTGTGGGTGAGTGATGATTAGTGAGTGGGATGGGGAGAGTCGAACAAATGTACCTAGTGTCAGTGGAATATAAAGTCAGTAAAGTAAGATAATCCTATAAGGATAGGGTTAGAATAGTAAAGCTGTAGAATAACATATAAGTGATTAGTTAGTGTGTGTGTTAGATGGATTTGATGGACATGAGATCAAAAACAAAAATGGACCCTCTAGTGGGTGAAATTGAAATTAGCAAGGGAATGGTGATGACGGTTGATAGTAAAAATAAAATAGAAAGCTACAGTATAATGGATATGCTCATGAAAATAATGGAAGGCCAGCAACAGTTGATTATAGAAATGAGGGAAAGAGAAGAAAGAAATATAAGAGGGATAGAAGAGTTGGACGAAGACTAAGTAAGAATTTTAGCCAAAAAGTTGAACAAGTAAATAAAAAATGTGAACAAACCTCATATCAGGTGAAGGTTGCGAATGAAAGGTTGAATCACCAGGAGGAACTACTGGAGAAAATAGAGCAAGTTAAGTTAGAGCAAGGGGAGAAAATTGAAGTAATAAAAGATGAAAATGGAAAGGCTATAGAAAACATACAACTAGAGGTAACTCAGTTAGCGAACATAGTTGAGAAGATAGAAGTGAGGGTAGAAAGGGGTGAAAATAAAATAGAAAATATAACAGAGATGACCAAAGCTAACAGTAAAGAGCAAAAAAGCATGAGCAAGCACTTGCAAATAAGTAGTGAAAGTAACAATGCAGAGCAAATGCTTATAGGCCCAGAAAGAAAGACTGTCGGACAGGTTACTGAGTTTCTGAATGCGTTTGGCAGCTCTTGGCCTAATTACAAGGTGGAGGATCGGGGATTTAAACCCCAGCCCAACGATCCGCACATAGGGAGAATGCAATACAATCCTCATTGTGATTATTGGGAAGGAAACCAGGCATTTCCTGATAGATCAGAAAGTGCCAAAATGTCCGAACAGACCGGAAGAGGTTCAAATATAAATTACCCAGATGAGCAAGCCTACTCTAGTGGACATCGTAACATTGCTCCAGTTCTAAGCACAAGTGGAAATATGTATGGTAAAAAGCATGATAAGAAGCTTCCAGATAAAAACTAAGCTTAAAGAAAATAAACGGATGGATATGTCAGTTCGACCAAACAAT
Organism: Epiperipatus broadwayi; assembly: GCA_028023455.1. Classification (NCBI taxonomy): domain Eukaryota; kingdom Metazoa; phylum Onychophora; class Udeonychophora; order Euonychophora; family Peripatidae; genus Epiperipatus; species Epiperipatus broadwayi. The sequence continues at coordinate 924,837 of JAQFVV010012481.1, read as the reverse complement.
AATGGCATGGGATCATGAGAAATAAAGTTGATTGTTTTTTTTTAAACATATGACAGGTGGGGCAAATCATCTCATGACAAATAATTAAAGTTACTATAATGAACAAAAAAAAAGTAATGTTCACGGAGTGAAATCAATGATAAACTTAATGCACATTTATGTGCAGTCAAGCAGAGCAAGACAAATGTAAATAAAAGTAATAACAAAAAAAAAAGGAAAAGAAATCTATAAATAAGTTATTCGTATAACAATCTGTCAATTATAAATGCAGATATAATTAACAAATAAATAAAAGTAAAATTAGAAATAAGAATCATTTAGGCTCATTAAAGAGCCAGTTAATAATTAATAAAAATAAAATAAATGAACAATAGTGATAATACTTAAATGATAGATATCACTGATAGGTGTATGAGGTTGCAGATTGAGGCATATATGTATGTGGGTATGCATTATGTTTGGGTCATATTTTGAGCTTGATTCAGCCGTCTCTTCGCTAACTGTAGATTCTCATGGCTTACAGTGGTAAACTTTTAAATGAAGCGCCAGTAAGAATCCTGGACTCATTATATAATAAGAATTAGTGTCTCGAAATAAAATAAATAAAGAAATAAGAATTTGTTGTTTGTGCAAGATGAACAGGCAGTAGCAATACCCTGCTGTTCACATGCTTTAAACCCTTTTATGTTTTTGATAGAGTTAAGTCATGCCATGGTCTCGTATGTGTAGAGATTAAATTGGTTGATCAGCCAAAATCGATCGGAATGAATTGTGTAGTTTTACCTAGCTGTCTCTCTTCAGTCATCCTCATCATCATCATCACTCATCATGATAGAGTGGAAAAGTATGTAATAAAAGCAGAAGTAAGGGTTGAAAGCAAAGAATTAAAATAAGCTCTCATCTCAGACTAAGATTCGACCCGATTTTAATTCTCAAAAATGGGCAGAGTGTAATGTGACGACCATGTAAAGTCGTCATCACATGTATATATTTATTAATAAAATTAGATAAATTAGCTACTAGAAAGTAATAAAGGTAAATGGATTAGCTACTAAATTTTAAAAAAAAAGAAGGAAAAGAAAAAGTTGAAATTCAAATGTCGAAATTACTTTGGATTTTTGTAATAGTAAGAGAAGGGGAGGGGGGTGCATAAAGAAATGCATCTCTTTCTCTCTTTTAAAAAAAACGAGTAAGTCAAATGCTTGAAAGTTATTTCTATTTATTGTGGGAGAGGGGAAGGGGATGCATCAAGAAATGCATTTTTTTCTCTCTTGTTAAAAACTATATTGTAACAAGTTAAAATAAATTATAAACATAAATTTGAAAATGAATTGTAAACTTTTAAGTAAAAATTAAATGTAATATGAAATATAAAAACAATATGGCCGTATAAATTAGAGGTGTTAAAGTCTGTTGGACTAATTAAATTCCTCGGACAAAGAAAAATGTATAACAAGGAAAAGCTTATAATTACAGCTAAATTAATTAAAACCTACATTCCAGCCACTAATTAAACAAATAGGTTGATAAGAGTTCATCGGAAATCTAAAACATTAATTAAAAATTTACAAAAACAATGAACAAAAGAAAGACAGTAAGACCAGAGTGACAATTATTATCTGATTCTGAGTAAAGATTTGAGGAAGCAACAGCTAAAGGAAAATGAAAGAAGTGTACAGCTAGTGGCATTAAAGGCTTGTGGGTTCATATTCAATCCATCTCACCACTGACTCACCATGTATAAGATCTATGCCTGACCTGCTAGAGAGACCACTGCTTCTGTGACTGAACAACTTAAGATCTACCTAAAGAATCAACAAGAAGAAGTAAAAAACTGGAATGAGAAATAACCCCACAAACTGAGAGAGAAAATCAATCCAGCCAACAGTGAAGGACATACCGTCTCTACAAAAAAAGGGATGATCTCCCACTGGACGGTAAAGAGCGCTCAAAAGAAATACCCATGGAAACAACTACAATGAAAACCTAGGTAAAAAGCATGCATGCATTTTAATTTTAATGTTCGTAAATAAATCAACAAGGAACAATCTTGATAGATTTAGAACTCTACCCAATAGGACTTCAAAATAGCTTTAATATTTGATCTGTTTTTCTATGTTTTTTTATAGCCACATATTTATATAAGTGTGTGTGTATTTTTTTTATTATTGTTATCATGTATTTTTTATATATGTGTGTGAGTGTTATTAAACATATTTATTCTTAAATTCCGTGTACTTGCTTTATTCTCTTATCCCCAAGCTATGACAGGGGGGGAACTGTAATTTAGTGATTAAAGGGTAAGGCTGATTTTAAAGGTATTCATGTGCTGCTTATTTGTGCAAATTTCCCAATTATAAAAAATAAATAGCAAGCACTGGACATTCGTTAAATTTTTTGAAATAGTTTGCTTTGTTCAGCAGCCGAGGGTTCTTGATCGGGAAAAATAACGCCAAGATAATATGTACGTATTGCATTGGGGTTCGGTCAAGGGTATAGATATGAAGTTAAATTTGTATCTGTATTAGCTCTCTGCTTGCATTGTAATGGCGTTGGTTAAATAAATAAATAAACTATATCCATTACTGTTGGAGGCTAAGCTGGGATATTTCAGTTAGCAAAACTGATAGTAAACAAATAAGAATAAATAAATGAAAGGAAGAATCAAAGTTGTGAAAAAATAAATGTATAAAAAATAAGTATAAAATAATAAAAATAGAAATAAATAACACTAAACTAAAATCAAACCACCCAAATAACCGTTTCCATTACAATATATATATATATATATATATATATATATATATATATATATATATATATATATATATATATATATATATATATATATATATTGTACTGCCAGTGAACAGTGCTACATGTTTTCATAGTTTGTTCAGAAAATATAATTAGTTTAAAGGTTAATAAAAACAAAATTGAAAAAATAAAAATACTGCAGCATCATTTATTAGAAAATAATCAGATTAAAATTCATAAAAAGAACAAGTAAAGTTTTATGAAAAGAGAATTATAATTTAGAAAGATTTAAAGAGTTTTCTTAAAATGCAACTCAGAAAAAATAGAAAAAAAGTAAAATGTTGCAATATCTTGTTATAATAGAAAGTTTTAATAGTTAAAGAGTGAGTAGGGAAGGGGGAGAAAATTAACTAAGTAAAAGGTTAAAATGAAAGTTTTCTCTTTTCGTAAACTTAAATAAAATGTGTACGTGTAAATTGAGAATTGAATTAAAATTTGAAAGAAAAGCATATAAACTTAAATCCGCTTAAAGATTGCTTGGCCAATAAAAAGAAGGAGAATAATAACTCTAAATTGATTTAAATGAAAACAATAGAAAATGACTCAAGACTGTATCTTATCCAAAGGCTAGATTATTTTACACAAAAATGCAGATTAAAACATAATGGGAATTGTAATTAATAAAATTTGTAAATTAATTAAACCTAAAAAAGGAATTGTATAAAGGGACTGAAAAATCTATTTATAGCAGTTTTTTGTTTTGCTTCAGTTTTGAATTTCAGCATCATTCAGCTTCATTCATAGTAATTATTAAAATTAAGATTGTTATAACTGTGTAGTGCAGGCATACTTGTATTGGTACCATGGAAGAGTTTCCAGAGAAGAAAAGATGAGAAAACTATTGGCATCCCCAGAATAAAATTAGGTGTCTTCACATTTACTGAAGAACCATCTAACATCATGAAATACTAGACAGTCATTGGAGTATGTGGCCAATATTCAGTCCTGGTCCTCCAGAATACCAGAAGTTCTCCATCTAGAAATCATGCCCACTCAAGAATCTGAACAGTCAAGAAATATCTATCTCGGTGAATGTAGAAAGTCAGTCAGGAGCCAAAAACATTAGTGGAGTCCAAAAATCTAACTGGTTGGTGATTTATATGGCAGAAGAAAGTGAGGAATCATATCTTTAAAAGTGTAAAGTGCAAAATATTATGAATTTCTTTATTCCCATTTATAAACTGATTCCATTCAAATAAAAGACTTTGTTGAACTTTGATAGCCATAGCAATCTTTAAGCATCTCCTATAAGTCATTATACAGACTAAACCCTAATATGTATGTGTGTATTTAATTCTTTCACATTGTGTTTTAATATATGCAAAGCTTTCCATTGAGTAATGAATTTATATTTCAATGTGGGTGTGCATATTTAGATTTAAAGTATTTTAGTTGAAGTATTTTTTATTGTCATATATTTTAACTAGAAGTATGCTTAAATAAATTTATAATGTTTTTTTATTATAATATTCTTTATTACTATGTTTTTTTAATTAGAAGCATTTTAAATAAACTGTTTGTTTACTAGTTATTGTTCGGTTGGTTCTCTTTGATAATTATGTCACTAATAGAGTCTATATTTAAATGAAAGCATTAAGCAGAGTATCAACGTTTATTTTCCTACAAGTAAATAAATGAGTTAACTAGGGATAGATCAAGTGCTAAATTATATACCTGTTGTCTGGGCATGCTGATTATATAACTTATGATTAGCAGATGCCTGAGATTTTACCACAAAACAAATAAAAATGCATTGCATATCAGGGGTTTGAATTTAGTAGCTGAGAAGGTCTATAGTCTGGAAATTTGATCACAGGTTATACTTTGTGTAGAATCAGTCTGGTTATAGGTGCCATTGGTTTTATTCACCTTCTGTATTAGACTTCTCTGCTTGAAAAGCCAGTTTGCTGCAATATTGAAAATGCAGCCAGAGTAGATCGAGATTGTTTTAAATTTATATAATCAGTGTGATATATATATATCATGGATGAAGCATCCATGTATTGAACGAAATGAATGCTTTCTTAGAAAAATTCACCAAAACTTTCAAAAGCTTTAATTAAAATTCAATTTAAAAAATTCACTTTCAATTTTTTTTACCAATAGTTGAATAATTTTTATATATGCAAAGAATGAATTTAACTAATGCATTCTCGGTTGATTATTACAGTTAAAACTTTTAAGAATGTTAAAAGGATTTGGAAAATAAAAATATATTGTTAATGTATTATCTATATTTAAACAAATCATACATTCTGATTAGAATGAATAATTCAAATTTATTATTTTTTGTATGGAATATACTGTTGACTTTCAAATTTTTTACTAACAGTTGAATTGTTTTTATATACCCAAAGAATGAATTTGACACATGCATTCTTGGTTGATTATAGGAAGTTCAAACAATGGTATGATTTAATTTACAATTAAAACTTTTAAGAATATTAAAAAGATTTGGAAGATAAAAATATATTGATAACATATTCTCTGATTTACAGATAAGAGTTTCAGATTTTTCTAGATGTTTGTAATATATATATATATATATCGTAGGGAAAAATGTTTTTTTTAAATAGAAATCTGCAATAAAGAAACATTTCATGAGTAATTTGTGATTGATATATTTTCATTAATTGAAAAATTGGATTGAATTATCTTAAGAGATTTTTAATAGTAAAATTCTTTGTTAGAAAAATTGACAAAATCTAATTAAAATGTTATAACTGATATTTTTTTTAACAAAAAGAGAGATAAAATGCAAATATTTGCCTCAAGATTTGTGATGATGATATATTAGATGTGATAATGTGTTGGACTATTCCATTCATTTATCATTAAATGTTGAATGTATAAAAAAATTTATACTTGATTTAAACTTCAAATATAAACAACTTGTTAGTAATAGCACAGGCTAGTAATTACATAATGTTTTGAATAGTACTATTTTTCACACTTCTTCAGGTGTTGCTGACCTGACCAGTGGTCATATTAAAATAGGAATTAACTTAAACCTTTATATTTTTCCAATATTGTAGCAATGCTTTAACCAACTGAGCTATTCTAACAAAGGCAACAGATAGTAGAAATTTTAAATATTTATATATGAGGGTTGGTTTGAATTCTCCTGAGTCCTTCAATTTTTTAGTATTTTTTTCTTAGAGCCAGGCTAATTAGAGACTTCCATACATTGAGTATTGTCACACTAGGTTAACTTATGGGATTATTTACCATTGTCATATGAGAAAGTTTCTTGAATTTTCTTCTTTGTATCTTTTCCTCTATATCCAATACTTATATATATATTTTTTTAATGAATATCATACATACATGGTCTGCTACAGTAGACACATTTGTTTTTCTCTTTTAACCATTAAATTGGGTTTTTTCAATTACTGTTCAACAGAGTGACAGTTCTCATTAATATACTTCCTTCCACATTTGTATGGTATTTTATATATTCAGTTTTTGTTTTTCAGCATTTCCAATTTAGGCTGGATTAAGGTAGAATTTCTTGAAGTGTGGTACGGCTTTGGAAAGCTGTTCTGATGTTATATTGATGGCAGATTTTCTTTAATTAGTCTCCATAATAATAGAAATGACAGACAAATTAAAGAAAATCTGCAGTCAATATAATATTAGAACAGCTTTCCAAAGCCTAACCATAGTTTGAGGAATATAACTTTTACCAATCCTAAACTGGAAATGCTGAAAAACAAAATCTGTTTCTATGAAATACCATTGGAATGTGGAAATAAGCATATTGGTGATACCCATCAGCCTGTTGAACAGCAATTAAATGAACACAAGCTAATGGTTGAAAAAGAAAAAAACATATAACTATAGTAGCAGATCATTTATGTACTAATGACCATAGACAATGGCAAATAATCCTATATGTCAACCCAGTGTGGCAATAGACGATCTGTGAAAGCATTTAATTAACCTGGCTCTTGGAAAAAATATTTCTAAAAATTTGAAGGACTCAAAAGGATTTGAACTAACCCTCATATATATATATATATATATATATATATATATATATATATATATATATATATATTACTATCAGTTGCCTTTGACAGAGTAGCTCAATTGGTTATAGTGTTGCTTCAATATTCAAGAATCTAAATTTTAAGTTTGATTTTTATTTTAATATTGTCATTGGTCAAGCCAGAAACACTACTCAAAAGGTTGTGTAATTAATAACCTGTGATGTCTATTTGTGTGTTATTACTAACAAGTTATTTGTATTTGAAAAGTTAAATATTTGTATTTGAAAAGTTTTAAAATTTTCTATACATTCAACATTTAATGACAAATTATGAAAAAGTCCAACATATTATCACATAAAATGTAAATTTTTATAAAAATTCAAAGATGCACTTAAAAGCATTTATTATTATTATTATTTTTTTTTTAATTTTTTTTTTCCAACTTTTACAACGATCATTAAAATTAAATTTATCAGTTCACTATTATCAAATTCCTAACAGTATTTTTAGAATATTATTATCATATTTTTAAAATATTAATACCTTTAATTTACATTAATGGAAGGTTTTGATCTTATTTCAGTGTTATGATTCTGAAAGACTAATAACTGCAACTTATGCCAAGTAGTTTTATCACCGAAATAAAATAACATTTAAAATAATTACTGAAATATTTGGAGCCTCTTCTGCAGCTTAAGGTATAATTATTATTTTGTACTTTAAAAGCTGCCAAGATAATTAAAAACTAATATGCCTTTTAAATTTGATAATTACTTAAACAAAAAGTTGCTGAAAAGTATATTTGTCATCAATTGCCTTAAACACCTGAATTTGTTGAATAATAATTTCTACAAAATTTTTAAAAGTTTCACTCAAAACATTGATTTTTTTTTTTATACATCACTTTTTGAATTGGCAATAGCACAATCGTAATTATACAGTGAATACAAAAGGAAAATAAAATGTTTTAAATCCTACTATCAAATTAATATAATATCCCAATTCTTTTACGAAGTTGTCTATGAGTGTTATATATAAATTAATTACTTAAACAAAATTCATAAGAATTAGAATTTAAATCACGAGTTATAAAATGCTTACCACTTTTGATATAAAGTTAATTGGCCAGTTAATTATTCTAGAGCAATTGTTTTATGGCATTAATATTGCTTATTGTCTTGAAATAATTATTATGGAAATGGTGATTGGCTGTTTAATTAAGAATAATATCAAAACAAGTAAGTGTATAAAAGTGGCAATTTAATTGGATAATTTGTGAAAACTTTGTTTCATTACATAATTTACAGTTACATTATAAATATATGTATATATAAATGTGTATGTATTGAAGTGGCTAACTCTATATATATTGCCCAACAATATTGCACCATATCCTTCATGAAATTGGCTAAACATGTAAAATAACTATTTGTGTATGACATTTTAAATCACACACAGAGAGCTAATTTAACAAATGAAATTATTAAAGCTGAATCTCAAATCAAAGCACAAATAAACATACTTAATAATACAACTTGACAAACTATTACTCTGTATAAGATTAGAGATAACATACTACGTGATCATTTTATTTAGAAAACGTATTTAAGTCCTATGTAAAAAATTATTTTTTATTGTATGAAATAGTTACTTTTTAGATATAGCTATGTGTACTTTCAGTGTAATTCACTAGAATTATCGCTCTCAGTGCTTGTTAGGTGTGCATGTGTGCAATTAGTTTGATAAAGACACTGATGTGTTTATATTAAGCAGAATAAGGAAAGTCATTCGTCTCAATATTTACTTTGTTTGAAATGATGTGCTAGATTATATATTTATAAAACTTGTGATTAATGTAAATCTATGTATAAACATTTAGGCAGACTGCAGATTATTTTACTTTATAAGATATCATTACATTTGCTTAACTCACAATTGTCATTTTGGCATTTTCATTAATTGAATATTTTCATTAGGAAGATAAACAAAAAATTAAGCAGCATGTTACTGAAGACATTTTTGGATTAGGTTCTGTATAAAATGATTTTTCACGATTTGAATAATGCAAATGTTCACTATTTCAATCAATAATATTGGAGAATTTAATATAATAATAATAGATTTTGTTAAAAATAATCATAGCCTAGTTCTCAAGAGACACAACTCATGGGGCAAATGACACCAATGTTGAAGGCAGTTATTTGTATAATTAATCCATCAATATCTATCTGATTAATCTGCGTTTAATTATAGATTTATTCTTTATCTTTAAAAAAATTAGATATGGACAATAGCACCTTTCAAATCATGGATCTTTAGTCATACTTTTATTAGAAAGTAATATTCGAATCATATATTTAGAGTTGCTTTGATTTTCTAACTCATCTTCGATTATTTAGTCCAAAAGATTCACTGTTTCCAATTTGGTTCAAAAGTTAAATTCATTCAAAAGAGCATTGTTTATTATTCAAATTATTAAACATAAGAAAAAAAATGTTTAGTCAGTTTTATTTGTACTCAATAAACAAATTATAAAGGGATAAGTTTTTTATTTATTTTTATAAATGTTATTCTTTTCTAATCCATGGAATAAAATGCTTAATTTCAAATGAAGAAATATATTCACATACAATCACGTGTGCCACATATATACACATTTGTGCAGGCGTTTATTTAAACACTTTATCTCAATGATTAAACTGTTTTCAAAATCTGGAATGATAAACATATGTTAGACAAATTAGTAAATTGTGCATGTACGTTTCACTTAATATAAAAATTGGTAAAGAAAAAAGAAATCTAAAACAGACTATTCTATTATCACATGATATTATTATTTTACATTTAGCGTGATTTTAAAAGTAAAATGTAACAAATAGTAAGCTTAAAAAATGTGTATTGATTATAATTTTTTATAGACGAATTTATATAAAGATGCAAAATAGACGCACACATATATTTTCAAACACATTTATATAAAATCCTTTGAGAAATTAATTTTATCGATTAATTTAAAAGTGTCGGATGAAAACGTGTAAATAGAAGTAATTTAAGTTTGATTAAATAAATCTATATATACTTATAATTTAAAGTTAATATTAATTTTAAAAATGTCATTAATGTAATTTAAATCGTCTTCACTCAATTGTAACTTTATTTGAAATCATCTAGTTGAATAACAATAAAAAAAAGAAGCGGGTAGAAAAATATAGACTTACAAGTGCGTGATGCTTTCCTTCAAATTTTGGGGAACATTTGTAATATTCTCTCCCACACAACGGCAAGTTATGTCCTTTTCACTTTCATTAGGATATTCGCAATCTTTGAATTCTGTATCATCCATAGATAAATTTCTAGTTAATGCAATTCCACTAACAAACAACCACAAGAGGATAGACATCCTTTAGCATCTGCCTAGTTTAATAACTCTGCGATGTATGAACAAACGCATTAAGCTGGATTCTCGCGTCCTCTTTTAGATCGTCTGCTGTTGAATAGTCACATGACGTAAGTTATACGTTTACTTGATAAGATTTTTATCTGCTGGTTGTTGGAAATTAATGGACAGTGAAATATAGTACTAATAATGTAAGCATTTATAGAAGCTTAGATTAAATTAAATAATATTTTAGAACAACTGTTTTTTATAGCAAATTTATTTTTAAGTGTAAATTTAAATACCTTTTTCGATTTAAAAAAAAAGTGTTTATTGTGCGTATGACTTTATATACGCGTATGAGCGGGTGTTTCTTCGATTAAACACATATATAATACGAGGGAAAAGTGTCATATTTTATTTCATTAATGGTTTATTATCTAACATACAGGATATATATATATATACCTGTACAAACAATGTAATATACAGGATATTTTGAGCTCAGACTTTCAACTATCCACACCATCTCATACTACTGGCACACTTTATTACATATATCTCCAAAAGATAAATAACCACCAATAAGAGTATTTCGTGCTAAACCACTCGTCAGTTGGTCCAGATTATCATCTCTACACATATACACAAAAAGTGCTCAGACTTAAATTAAGATAGCCAATCTTCATACTTTAATGGACAGGCCTCAATCCACTCCACTCTCCAACTCTTCAGCCGTCTATATTATTGAAAATTTGATGATGGAACGCTCAAAGCCCACACTGATGCTGACATTCTCGTCATTAATGGTTTATTTATAAATATAATCTTTTTAGAAATAAAATGATTTATCTAAAGTTGAGAAATTATGGCGCTGATAATACTTTTAAAATAATGATGTTCACTAAATGACAAATTACTATTACATACAGTTAGATAAGTGTAATATTTCCATGGCCTCTGATCTCATTATTTTTACCATATTCTGATAACATTACTCTGTGTGTGTATATATATGCAAATGCACTAAGATTAATTGTAACAATTAATTAAAGTACACTTACTCTCTTTAAAAAGTCAAAAGTAAGATGAAGTATATTTTAAACATTATCATTATGTAATCTAAGTTCACAACTAATTTTCCCTCTCCACACTTTTAAAAATAAAAACTTACTGGTAGTTTAGGTCATATTTGCAACATTTTATATTTAGAAATGAACCTTTATTCTTTATCATATTTTGATAATATTCACATTATTTATTACAGATACAAGTTTAAAAAAAAAATTGTAAAAAATTATTTGAACTTTTCAAAATAGAAAATTACAGTACTAAGTGAATGTGTAATGATAACAATGCTTTTTTTTATACTAGATTGTAACCATTACCTATTCATGAAAATAACTGTATAAAAATATTTACTACATGAATTTTATTTTTAAAATGGAAATAAATTTTAGTTGAGACATTCTACAACAATGAAAATATGTTTTCAAATTTAAAATTGTACATGTTATTATTAACATTTTACCAAAAAAATCTTAACAGATGTTTATAAAAGCATTTCTTTATAGCCAATAATCACAACTTCCACATTATCATAACTATGGTTTTACAAATTGTCTTCTTAAAAACAAATATTTTCAAATAAAATCTAATAGTAATCACATATTATTAGGCTTAAAATAAATATTTTACAAATATGTTGCATAAACAAATTTAAATATGCAAGTAAATAACTGATAATTACTTTTCTAAAATACTAATAGAAAAATTATATTCTCTAATGCCTGAGGTCAATAATCTATCAATCAATGCTTTTGTTGGTTTCCTTGTACTATGATACAAACAATCAGAATTTTGTTAACTATTTTGAATTTGGAAATTTTAGTTCCATTATCTACCACACATGTAAATGCAAATTGGAAACTAACATAACTGCAAAATAATAAAAAAAAGCCAAAACAATAGCAGCTCCAACATCTCAAAATGAGTGATTCAGTCATAACTGGAAAGAAACTTGTAAAAACAATCTCCTTATTACAAAATAAACCATCAGTCTTGTAAATTATAATATCAAAACTTGAAGCAAGTGTTCATTTGCAGTAAAATAGATTAACAGGAGTTTCAAGTTTATTTCTAATTAACTGAAGCTAGCAATATATTTTACATTCAAAATATTAAAAATATTATTTCAAACCCGTTTATTTGTAAATTATATTTAATTTCAACAAATCATGAAATATAAAACATTTAAAATAAGATATAACCAATAATGGTATTATTTTAATAACTTTATAAAAATTATTTTTTATTACAAATAAAGAAAAGCATTAAGGTTAATTGTAATAAATAATTAAAATACATTTACTTCTCACTGACTTAATTATTAAATTTAAAATAGAGTATTTTGAAACATTTCCAACTTTGTAAAATAAGCAGTAACTTCAACCATAGTATATTTATTTCACATTAGACCCATTGTCAAACTTAAACAGCAGTGAACAATTTTTCACACTTTGCAAAAAAAATATTGGTGTTAGTTTTAAATAAGCTTTTTATTTTCATGTTAAAATAAAGTGTTAATTAACATTAACTACGTAATCATTAGCATTACTTGTTTTTGTAGCTAATTTATTGAAGAATTAGCTATTTGAAAATACATTTCCTTAATTTGAATAAATCTAAAGAACATTTTACTTCATGCAGTTTTAAAGTTTGAATAGTGCAGGCATGTAAGTAGCAACTATGTACAACATAAGTCAAGCCTTTCTTATATCCCAGATTGCAAATAACCTTAGGAACATTTGCACTAATATGTACACAGTTAGCTTTATATGGCTGCATTCTCTCAATAATTTGTTGAACAATACTGAAGACAAGATACCTGTGGAATATGCATCTCAGGTAATTTATAAAATTGCATAATGAACTCTTCCTGTATCTCTGTTTATTATGGTGAATTCTGTGCCAATAAATCCATGAAAATTGTTCAACACACACATTTGTACAATAGAGCTTAACAAAATATTGAATACAGATCAATCTTGCTGGATGATGAACATACTATGGGTACATGTTTTTTCCATCCAGTGTTAGAACAGTATGCTTAGAAAGAGATAATAGGAAAATAAAATGCAAAGAGGCTTGGGGAATTGCAAAGGATCCACATTCCATCAACAAAAATGATTCATGTGTTTCATTATCCAAAAAAATGTAATATCAAATCATCTTATTTGATATTGACCCTCATTTATATATTATAACATATCAATTATATAAGCTTATTTGTACTGCATAACTTTATTCAGTACTATGATTCTGGGGGTGTTTTGGTGAAAGCTGGCTCAGTGCAATTAAGTAGTTTTTTTCATTTATACTCTTTCATCTGAACTCAAGTCAACGAGTGTTTTAGTCATATAAATTGTTAAGATAGTTGTTCTACAAGTAATGTTTAAAAGCTTTAGAAAATATTGCAAGAGTTAGAAGATAAAAATTAAAATAAAGTAAAAGATAAAGACTTAAAAAAAATTTAAATTATGTTTAAATGAATTTTTAAAAGTAAAAAATAAAAATCGATAATCATGGAATAGAAAAAAAACAATTAATAATAATATATCGCGATCAGATTATTTATACAAATGCATCCGCGATGCACAAAATTAACCATACAATTAAACCTGGATGGAGTATTTTTGGCAGAATTTTTTTAATATTAAATGGAAATATGTATATTAGACGGTAAATACCGTATTATTATTATATATTTGAAAAATATATGATTGTTCTATAATGAATCTGTGAAATTTTTAAAAAGGTTCTAGCACAAAAGAGATTCAGAAAATTTTTTACTAAAATAAAAATATATCTTTTATTCATAATCAATTGTTTCCACAGTTCAATAATTTGTTTTTATTACATATAAAAATATTGTGTAACAGGTAATAGATTGAAGAAATAAAATTTTCCAAGCACCATCTACATTAAATTTAATAAAACATCTCATAATGGCATCAAAGTGCAAAGCATGAAAAAATAATCAATTTTTGATTATAACCTATAAAATAAATAAGGAAAGTAGATGTAGGCAATGACAATTGTAAGATCTAACATCAAAACTGCAGATATGTCTACGCAACTATATTTAAATTGATTTTAATTTAACTTTGCAAAGTTTAACCTCTGAATATTCATTAATGGAAATTAATTATTAAAGATAATTTTTTTTAATGTTGGATGTCATAATTATCATTTGTGATTCTATTCAAAAAGTTGCCAGATAATGAAGAAGGTGGATTGAATTGAGGATCTTATATAGATTAATTGATTTTTTTCATCATGTAATGATGTAGAAAATATAAATAAAAAATATTATGGATGGCACTATAATAAATAATTATTTTGTTTTAAATTCTAATATTGTGTGCTCATTAGTCATAGATCGTAAGTATAAAGTCAATAATCTCTATTGGCTCTTACAAAACAAAACCCAGAATAACCAGCAAAGTATGTTTAACCTGATCTAGATCAGGGATAGGAGTCCTTAAATCCAAACAAGTTTCAACATATTTACAGGTGATTTATGATTTACTACCCTCTGAATAACACACCTGAGTTTATGTACAAGTTCTATTCAACCTGCCGCCATTTTCCAAACAGGGAGAGGAATGAGACTCTAAATTTTTTACCCAGTGCAACACAACTGGATTTATAAACTAAAGGGAAGATAAATCTAATTAATAAATTAATAATATCACTATTATAATTATTATATATATTAAATGCATTTAATCAAATTTAATAGGGTCAAAGTATGGCAAAAATGATAATGGAGACAAGGTAAATTTAAATAAGTCTATTATAGTTGACAATAATTAACATAATGCAAGGCATGTTATACCCAATTATTGATTAGAATATAGTTAATTCAATGTTATCTGGTGTTACACATTTGGCAAGTTAATTAAATGTAATACAGTGTCAATGATTTTATTCCAGTGAATCTAATAACCTTTGTTCTTAGTGAATAGTTGATGTCTATGACTTTAATATGTCATATCCATTATGATTTGCCTAATGATGAAGATTATGGGAATAACCAGAGACATATATTATCTACTACAGCAATAATATTGCTTGTATTCAAGATATGTAACTTAAAGTTTGAACACAGTCATTAAGCTTGAAAAGAGATGCAAATCATGACTTATTACACCAGAGATTCTCATGGTTTTGGATAATGTCAGGAATATGTATACTACATGAGGAGAATGGTCTAAATTAGTGGGGCATGTGGTTCACTGTAAGCAAATTACTAAACTTTATTAAGGATTTGGTGTGGTAAGTATGAGAAGTTATTTTTACATATAAGATGTGCAGTTCATTCATTTGGAAACGAGGAGCTTGCTAATGAATTAATTCATTTGAAAGATAGGAAGTTCAGAGAGCATATAGGTTACTCCAAAGTCCTGGATCTATACCCCAGTTGAATATTTAGTGCTCATACCTGAACACTTCAGTCTCTGAGCATGACCTGTGTCCACTCATATCAGCAGCCAATAACTGGGTCATACTTTCTGTTGGCCCAAAAGGTTTAGCAAGATAGGGATATATCTGTACATATATCATAAGTTCACATCTGCAAGGCACAAAGACAATATAACACTTATACTAGAAATAATTACAGTTTCCTTAAAACAGTTAGCAAATCCTTCTGCTGCTAACATAAATCAATTCATAAAACAAGCATTTAAAGTTACTGCAATAATAAAGGGACATAATTAATAAACTGATAATCACATCTAATAAATAATTGATCTGCATTATCAATCATATTTTAATAATTGGAGGTATATTTTAAGGAGTTAGAATTAATTATAATGTACAAAATATATTTTCATAACAATGACTAGAATCCTTTATTAGGTAAAATAACCTTTAGAAATCATATTTTATAATTATAGTATTGCCAAAAAAAAATAATTATTTATTAAGGACTAAATTTTAAGTCAATTTGAATCATTATAACAATTATCAGGTGACCGAATATTATTGCCATTTTGTCTAATTTTGAAACAGTGAGTCAGGTTTGGATAACTAAACATTATTCTATATTTGTTAGATTGAAGATAAAAATAATATCCCTGGCACAAACTTATTATATTTCATATTCACACTGTTTCAAGTGATATTTGGCATATTATCACATACAAAAGAAAATGAAATCTTAATAACTAAAACTGAAACAACAGCATAAGCACCAGCTCAAGCACAAAAGCAAAGATAGGTTACAATTAATAGTATGAACAATAATTTTATATTTTAGTTTATATGATATCAAAGGTTTTACAGATATTAATATTACAGAGAGTAATACAAGCATCAATTGCTGACTCTACAATTTAACTAGATGAAAGGTTTTGTAGATTAAAATTTACTTTGAATGTACAGTAATATAATAGCTATAGCTTTAGATTTAGGGTTTAAAGTTCATTTCAGAGCTTTTTGTGGTGGTATTAGAAATTTTACTTTTGACTCATTGGCGGAAGCATGTCTGTTGATAACATAAATTCTTGATGGCAGGTTTGGCAGCAATAATTATTCTTAGAATAATATATCTCTCCAAGTGGGAATATCAGCACAGCAGGTCTGTTGCAGGAATGTATTCCATCATTATAGTAACTGACTGTCTTGAACATGTAGGATGGAGATGAAGGTCACCATTCTCTGAGCTTGGAAAACAGCAACTCCTGTCTTTCCTACTCAGACATAGATTTTGTTAGCAAATGTTTTCAAAACTTCGCAGTGTATTTCTCACATAGAAAAGGATGACCTATATATAGTAAGTTTCCATTAAATTATACATTTTAATAACAATTTTTTCTCCAAAAAAATGAGCCATTAGCACATTAAGTCTTACAATTTTAAGAACCAAAATAACTCCTGTCTTTTGTACAATTCCTTAGCAGGATGTTTTCAAGAATTTTTACCTTTTATTTTCATACAAGTTTTTAGTAATTTACAAAGTTGGTTAAATGTTTATCTTAGTGATAAAATATGTTTTGACAAACATCTATTGTTTTAATAACTTTTAACATCAATTAACCTGCTATCCCAACTTAAATTTAAAACACATAATATTACTTTACAGATTATTCTAGAAATAAGTTTTAGAAAGTATCATAAATAACAAAATAATAAGATATATATATATATATATTATGGTGATACTATAATCACATATATATCTGCAATTTTAACAAATTGAATTATAAATTGTACATAAATTTTAATAAAACTATCATGGTAATCTATACATGCTATTAGATTACTGACATCAATGCATGAATATATACTTGTGGTTATATCTACACACTCATATAAATATCTCAAGATACTTTTAGGGTTTAAACTTGGCAAAGAGTGGGTTGTAGGATGTAACCAGTAAAATGGATATGGCAAGATAAATGTTCCATTTCAATATGTATGGAAAAGAATTTGACTTATTTAATGTGCGTTCAATAGGCATGAAGTTCAGATATTATAAAGCAAAATAATATTTTTATTTCATTTTTGTTATTAAAATTTTTAACTTATTATATAGCTAAAACAAACCTATAAATTGTTCATTTAAACTAATCACATATTTTTAACATGATTTTAATAAAAAAAATTATATGTTTTGAGCATTTACAGTGGCAATGGAGTGTTTGGTGGCACTTCATTGAAATTTTGTGTTTTTTTTTAAAAATTACATGAAAATTACAAGGATGATATCAACAGAGGATGTCCATTAGGTTAAAATCTAAAAAAAAATTGGATTTTTTTATTAATGTTTTATGGATAGGTTCATTTTATTTTTTTTATTTTTTCCTCAGATTACTAATTTTCATGGAGAAGACAAAGGCAGAAATTTTTAAACAGCCAAAGAGTATACTATAATAGATTAAAAATACAGTGAAAATTTACATTTCAAGGACTTCAAAATGTAATCAGAATATCAGTTGTAAGTATTAAGAATTTTTATTTTTTAATTATTTCAATAGTAAATTTTTAAAAGTTATTTGATAAATGGCATGTTTGCATTTGGATTGGCATCTGTGTATTATATAAATTATATATCATTTATTCTCTTTATTAGACATATATAAATTTAAACATTTGTATTCAAAAAGTAGTTTATAAAATTTTGGGGCTCTTATCTACATTTACGCAATCTTATTTTTTAGACATAATGATTTTCAAAAGATTTAATCATTTATACTATTTTTATTTTACTATATTTATTACTATGTTTATATATTACTGTCTGTAAATTTGCAATTGTAGGTTTGTGTTAATATAAGAAGTAATGTCTATACATATAAAATTAAGATATTATAGAGCGGTACAATGTAAATTTTAAAACTCATTATCAAATATACAGAAATTTTTCAGTTGACAATGCAATCACAACATTTACTGGGCATAGTATCATGTAAAAATATAAACATTTAAAACCAACAAAGAGAGATTTCAAATGGTGTGTGTGGATATAACTACAATAGTTATGTATACACCACATGAAATTGTATGCAGGCAAATAATCAAATTCTGATTCTTGTCTGTCTTGGTACTCATGCTGTGGAGTCAGTAGTTTTGCCACATCTTGCATCACATTATTTTCAATTCTATAGCTGGCAAATGAGGTATATACAAATAAATTATATCTCTGTAGGACAATAAATATAACAAGATAGCATCACTGGTGTGCATAAAAAATATAAACATCACTGATATACACAAAAATATAAAATAAAAAGATAAAACATTTTATCAGTGATACATACAGTAACCTACAATTTCTGGTTTTAAATAGACAAGAATGCAATTGTTATGATGACAAATGCATATCCATCTTCTGAAAGTGATTTGTTTTGTATCTTTTATTAGGATGAATCTTTTTTCTTATATATGCCTTTGAGATTTGTCACCTTTGGGGTCCAAAATAAGAATGAAGAATTCTTATGCAAATATTTTGAAGATTCTAAAGCTATGGATTATCTCAGGTAAGAAGTATTATATATGGTTTGAAAGATAATTTTTTGAGGAATACAAAAAAATTATCAATGAAGATGTAATTTAAACTGAGTTAATGATAAATTAGAAAATATAAACAAACAATAAAGTAACAATTATGTTGGATGTTGAAATTTCTTTTTTTTTTTCTTATTTTTAAATGGTGACTATTATTTATCTTAGCCTTATTGTTTTCCTTAGTTTTTCTAAATTCTATTAATGTAAAGCTTTTTGTTCTAACATTATGAAAACTGAAGTTATTGTGAAAATTGTATCTCAAGCTAGTTTGTTAAAAATTCAATATGGTGGCCTGAATATTAAACAAGTTAGGAAAATATATATGTAAATTTTAAATGCTTTTATTGAAGAAATGACTCGATTTTACACTTCTTTAATCTCCAAATGAACAATTTTAAATATTTTTAAATGCACTCTATAAAAAAGAGTTCAGAAACATATCTAATACAAAACAATAAACATTGCTTAACTCGTTTAAATTTATAATAACATTCATTATATAATATTTATTTTAAAAATTTCACAAGTTACATTGTATTATGGACTTATAATGATTTATTTATCTCCTTTATAACTGCTGAAATACCTAGAAATCTTTTCCAATTGTAAAAACAAAAAAATTCCATCATTTATTGATGTAAACATACAATAAATTCATTCTATATATATACACCTGGGTCTCTTTTTATGCAGTAGATAGGTTCCACAAAAAAACCGCATTAAAAAAATTGCATAAAAATAGACTTAACTTACCTTAAAAAATATGGGATACATCCTGCAATTTTCAAAAATCACATAAAACCAAAGCAACAAGGTAAAATTACTTTAAAATTTGCACAAAAAAAAAATAAGGAAATAAAGTATGACTAATAAAAAATTTCAAATATTTGAAAAAAATTGATACAAGACAAACTTTTATTATTAATTATTTAATTTTATTCAAAGCAATGTTTTTATGTGCAATTTATTTTACATTTTTTTATACATATTTTAATCATTATCGCTATTTGACAATTTTATTTGTGAACTTGAAGAAATCAGATTTCTCACAAGAGAAAATACAATTAGCATCAATTTCAGTCTCATGCTGTTAATGGTTTTCTGTCAACAATGCAATCAGTAATTAAACTTTGAGACAATGATTTTACTAAATGTTTACAAAGCTCATGATATCCAGTCTATTGCACTTACAGGAGAACAACTGTATATATATATATATATATATATATATATATATATATATATATATAACATGCTTCCAAGAGTGTGTTAATAATGACTAATGGTTAAATTTTTTTATACACACATATATATGGAAAAACTTGTAGACAGAAAAAAGTTACAAGTAAATATATTTAAATTTTTTAAAGATATGTTATTTTTAAGTAGAAATTAAAAGTTCTTAAATATTTTTTTTGTCTAAAAGTTACTCCATGTATATATGTGTACAAAAGAAAATATAAACATACACAGACATACAACTATTTAGCTCTCATTGGAATTTAAGAGCTCATTCATAATTCATGTCATTAACAAAAAAAATGATTTTCCAATTGATTAGAAAGTTGAAGACTGTCTTGAATCATTTTTGCTGTGAAATAAACAGGTTCCATTTCTGTTTCATTATCTTTTTCTAAATCTTCTATGGTATTTAAATTTATTGCCAAATCTTTTTCCAACAGGTATTTAAAGTATGTAAAATTTAATGTGTGTATATAAAATGGGAAAAATCCAATTTTAACTAAAATATGAACTTCTTTATCACATAAAGGAAAACCACATAAAAAGATATTAAGAAGAAACATGAATTGCATAACTTCAAATGACATTAAAAAATCCACACAAAATGAGACCCAGGTGTACATGCACTCACCCAAATTTATACATTAAATATTATTTAAAAAATGTTATATATATATATATAATAAATAAAGTTTGATATCTGTATTCGTTTCACAATATTTGTAATATACAAATCAATATATATATCAAAATACAGTACAATTTATATAAATTATATTCTTTTAGAAGTACTTTCTACTATACACTTTGTAGTCTTTATCAACTATATAACGTTGAATAATCAAAACGAGACAACCCTTAACAATACCCATAGTTCAATTCAGATTTCCCACAATTCTGTTATCTTAACATTTGATGACTGGCGATTCATTAACATTTGACGATTTCTTGAAATCAACATAGCCTCTTTTATTTTACGTTTATTATGACAACGTTCAATTTGAATAATTTTCATATTTTTTATAATCAAATTTAAATCCATATTGACAAGATTTATTATGATCAAATATAACAGATGATGAAGGTTTATTTACATCTGTTCCATATTGATTCTCTTTTTGAATTCTATTATATAAAAGCATATGTTCTTTTATTCTCTTCTCAAATGTACACTTATATTCACCAATGTATTGTACACCGCATCCACATATCAATCTATATATAATAGAATTTTGATTAAACTTTGAATTTTGAATTTTAGAATTATTAAGCAATCTATTTATGTTATTTGTAGAGAAAAAAGCAATATGACACAAACCATTATAAATTTTCCAAATAAACTTGACCTGCTCATCTGATATAAATGGCATTGAAATCCATTTCATTTTGATATTTTTATTTTTAATTTTATTATAGTGTTGATTTCTTTTAAATCCTTTAATAATATTAGCAATAGCATTTTTATAATAACCAATTTTCAACAAGTCATTAACAAATAAATGTACATTTTTAATTTTATCACTAATATATATATAACCATATATTGTTTCCCATGAAAGTAAAACCATTTAATAGGAACACATAATTATATAAACCATAATATACATATATAATGAAATGGTCAACCTAAATAACATGGTAGATAATTATGAACTTTACATAAAAAATTTCTAATCATGATTCCTCACAGCATTTTCCAACACTATATATATATATATATATATATATATATATATATATATATATATATATATATATATATATATATATATATATATATATATATATATAATTAATGCTGAATAAATCAAGAAGAAACATAAGGATTTTTGCTAATATAATTATATAAATCTTTCCTCATTTAAGTAGCATTAAAACTTAGCAAAAATACTGACAAAGAAAATGTTTATTTAATGTTAATTGAACAACAAACCAATGAAATCAATTAACATATTTGTAACTCTATAAGTTTTCCTTTTTTCCTTTTTACTTTGTAATTCAATACAGGGCATAGTTCTCTATAAAGGAAAGATTAGCATTTCTCCATTTAACTACAGCTTGCCACTGCTTTTGACTTGGAGGATCATATTACTACAGTTTAGCACTGCTTTTAACAGGACTGGTCATACTCATAGCATATGAGCTGCTCTGTTGAAAGTAGTGCTAAGCTATAGTTAATTTGTAGAATAATGCTCTGTATTGAATTAACATATTTATTAACACAAATAATATATTTCATTAATTCCACAAATAAAATATACTTTGATTACTTATGGTGATTGCACCAAACTTAAACTAAATGAACTGACAAATGGAATAAGTTCTTATGAAGCAGACTTTCAGAGTACAAAACCAAATATCCCAAATTTTTATTTATGATGAAATTAAAAATTTTATAAAAGACACTTTTGGTATAATGTCTTCATGCCTAGAATTTGGGGAAATTTCATTTTCTTAAATAAAACTATTCTATATCATGTTAGTATTGATTATTACCTCATTAATTTTTATAATACTTTTATTTATATGAATCATATGAACATAAATGCACATAATATAACCTATTTCATGAATCACTTCATATACATTTAAATAAAGGTTAGATCCATAGAAAGGAATCTAAATTCCATGTTTAGAGTTGTGAACCATGCGTGCAGAATATTTTGCAATATTGTACATGTTCTATGCAAGAAGATTAACCCAATATCAATATTAATATTATAACTTATATCCTGTAAAAATCCATTTCCTATGAAAAGACAAAATAGGATCTGCATGACAAAACCCATATAAATCACAAGATTTAAATTGTGAACAGGTAAATACAATTTGGACTTTTGTCATCAATAGTTCACAACAGTAATACATATTTCTTAATAAATCTGTCTCAATTCAGTTGAACACAAAGTATATACACCTATAAAATACCATTATATCAATGCTAAGTATAATACATAGCAAACTAATCGTAGTAGACCAGACTTACTTTATAACATATGGAATATATTATTAATATAACCAATGAATGTGGATGCCATTATTTAGCACAGGAGCAGGAATACTACATTTGTGTACATATATTCAATACTTACAGATTATAGAACACAATTAGTGATAAAATCCTTTTTTCAAATTTTAAATAACTTAAAAGTATTAACATCTGTCATTATAAAAAATATTAAATAGACACACATTTTAAAGTCAACATTTTCGTAAATAACAACAGATAAATTGGTACATTTTAATTACTTAAGTCACATTATTATTTTATAATAAAATTCCTGAAAACTATAGCAATCATTTCATCATTTAACATATACAAGAATAAATTTCAAAAAATTGTTTAACTTCAAGTCAATCATGATGTTTAACAATCTTTATCTGCTTACTCATTTTACAATTCATTGGAGATCGTTTATCTTTTTCACATGTATGTGGTCATGTGGATCGGTTGAAAGAGATAGATTTTGATAGCTGAAGTGAGCTTGAAAATCTATGTTCAAATCCCCTAAATTACATTTAAACTTCAGGTGCATAAATTATATTTGTATTTAAAATATTGCAATTTCATTTATTTGTTTCTTTCATTATGAAGCTCAAAAATGTTTATACTTTTAATTCAAATTCTAATGTTATAATATAACTACTGCGTCCTGTTGGACTCTAAAAACTAGTCACGGAGCTAAATAAACAAACAATATACTTCAATATATATATATAACAAGAATTATTTAATAACAACGATAATGTGGTGAAAACAACATAAAAAGTAACAGACCATTAATATTCATATACCATTTATATTCTTCTGGTGAAAATAGTCTTCTTTCACACAAGGAGTAATTCAGTTATTATATTTGTGCTGTCAAATCAAATGTCTCTTGTAACACAAATGAACATATATAACTTCATATATAAAACAAACTATTAAAGTTCACAATTTCAGTGCCTACATCGGCACACACAATTTATACATTATATATTAACTATCTCCATTTCCAACTTGTCTTTTGTAGTTTGTTTAAGCTTCAGTTGATTAGTATTCACTGGTAATGACCTTATATATTCATAAACATGTACTCCTTCTTACTTGCCGCAAGTCCATTTTTGGATTTAATCACAACTAGTCAGTCTACTAGTCTACCACTACCACTCTTTGTTGCTGATCTGTTATCACTTCAAATCAATACTACTCTGATGTAGTCCAACCATTTTAGTGGCTTCCTCCCTCATATTTATTTAAAATGATGGTATTTTATATACAATCTAATTTGTATGCAACTAGTTTTATTTGCATACCGGTCATATTCTAATTTAATTCATAATTTGGGACGACCTCTCAAGAGACATTCAAGAGCAGTTTTCTCCAATGAAGGGAATGTCATCAAAGTAAAGAAATTCGTGCATATTTATAAAAATAAATAATCTTTTGACTACATTTACAGTTTTATATGCACAATCATTTCACTCCCCTTCCTACTCTAGAAATACTGACTTAATTTATTACTATATCTTTAAACTTGTTAGATGATTTACTTTTACATTTCAAAGAGTTTTGGGAATAACTTTTTTTAAGTAGTTCTGCCTTCTTTCTTCTCTCCTAAAAACCCAGTTATCATCAATTACTTTAAATTGGAATGAATCAATAATTAAATTCTCCAATAAAATATTTTTTTCTTTAATTCTTCCTCTAAGGATTTATGTAGATGAATATCTGGCAAGGTGTCTTCATAATGGTGGTGAATGTGTTTAACATGTCTTTTCAATTTCCTTCCATTCTTTAATTTTACTATTCTTATTTCCTTTGATACTACTTTCAGTATTTCACCAGGTGTCCATTTACATATTTAGTAAATGATGGTTCCACATTTTTTTCCCACTAAGAACTTGTCCCCATTTAAAATTTTATCATTTTCACCAAAAGATAATACTAGCTTTGTTAATTGAGTCAAAATATTTTAGTTTTTTACCTTACCCAAATTGCTATAGCCATGTTATAAGTTTTGAAGATTAACAAATTATTGTTCACATTTGTGTGAATACACAGTAGTCAAAAGGACCTCTTCCTTACAACGGACTGAAATTTTTACTTGTTATGCAAAGTGTTAGCCATTTTGCACCAAGGATTAATCTTACAAGCACCATGACCTTTCCTCAAAAACCAATTTTTTTGCTATTTATGTTTATAGCTATCACATTTGTATCTCGAAGTGCTATCTTTCTTTTATATTTTCAGTTAATTTTAATTGAATCTTTGTAAGATATTATTGACAGACTAGTTCTGCTGTCCACTTCCATTTTTATTGTTTGACTGCAAATAACTGCATCTAAAAATATGTGGGTCATTTTTCTGTCATTCTGCTCTTTAATTTTTCATCAGATTTATAGGCTGCTTTTACAAAATCAGTAGCTTCTCTGTTCCCCAAATAACAGACAGCTGCTAAATGACCTTTTTTTGTCACAATATCTACAAATTTTATTTCTATGCTTACATTTGTTTTTAAAATGAATTAGTTTATCACAATAATAGCATTTCTGATTTTTTCTATCATTTCAGGGCTCTGTAGTAAGTTTCAATACTTCTTGATTTATTAGTGAAAATTTTTCCAATTGTTGTAGCTCTATAAACTCCAATGCACTATTTTTGTAAAGCTTCTTGGGTGAAATATGTCTCCATAGCTCTTTTGTAACACAGATCAGGGTCACTAAGCATTACTTTTCAGAAATTCACTTTCTCTATGTCATATAAGAGTTGTTCTAATATGACATCATTTATTTATAGATCAAAATCATATTGTTTAGCAAGATTCCTTAGAGCTAAATCATAGTCAATATTTTCCTTATGATAGTTGTTTTCAGTTTTTCAATCTCAGCTACGCTACCCATTTTTTATGCTTGGAGTAAAATATCCATTTAAAATTCTACAACTACTTGATATGATAACTACTCCATATATTTGGGATCAGTAAGTTGATTTTCATTCTGTATAGATCTGGATAAATAGACAAAAATCAATTATTTAAGATACTCATCTTTCATTTTATTTATAAACATATAGTTCTTCACAAATTTTACCAAAATCACCATTTCCTTTATTTTGCTGTAATATCTTATATAAACTCAATTTATGTAAACCACTTTTAATATTTTTTTAGAAAAAGCCTTTTATTGTACATATATACATACATACACCTCTGTTTCGACTGTCCTGCAGTCTACTTCAGAATTATGATATAATGAACAAAATAAAATACATAACTATATAAATAATACAATAAAAAAGTACACAATAAAAAACTAAAAACAACATAAAATATTTAACAATACATAATAAAACTGAAATAAATATAATCAAACCCTAATGAAATAATCCAGTTAATTTAAAACAAAATATACAATACAAATGAAAAAGATATAAATTATACATGTGTATTCCAAAATGTATACATACATATTTAAGAACAAATAAATATATTATTCATTTTTATTATTTTTTAATAATCTCCTACTTACTTCTATTCTTTATAAACTTAAACTTTATTTTTATTAGTTCCACTTCAAATATATTTAATAATTTTATTTATATAATTATCAATTCAACAATACTTCATTTATTAATATTCTTTTTAATTTTTAAATATTTAAATCATATAATATCTATTATTTCCTTATTCATTCTTCTGTTAAAAATAATATTTTATATTTTTATATTTATTATTATTATTTAATACCTATAACCTATAAATTGGAATCCTTTAACATATACAGTTTACTTTAATCTTTTTAAAATAAAATAAAAAAACATTTTTTATGTAATGTGATGTATTGTGGCTTCTCCTTAAACGAAGTCAAGAATATCTAAGCAATTATGTCCGGATAAATCTATTAGACACTTAATTTTCCAATCCTCACTCTAAGTTTTCCCATATTCTGCTCCATCCCATTTCCACAACATAATCTTTGTCAACTCTATAGCTTTAATATCTAATTCCCCCTTATCGTTTCCCAAACCCTTCCTCCCTCTATTACATACTATTTAAACTAAATGTATCTATAACTACTACAACTTTTTTATATATATATATATATATATATATATATATATATATATATATATATATATATATATATATATATATATATATATATATATATATATGTGTGTAAATGTAGGAAATTTGAACTCAGACTTTCATGCATCTTTCAACTATCTCCACTATCTCATATCACTGATACACATGATCACACACATGTAGAAAAGATCAATAATCACCAATATACATATTTCATGCTGAAACTGCACTCATCAGTTGGTCCAGATTATCATCTCTCTCTCATATATATATATATATTCAGTGCTCAGTTTAGATTAAAATAGCAAATCCTCACACTTTTATGGACAGGCTTCAATCTACTCCATCTTCCAACTTCTTAACCATCCAAACCATTGAAAATCTGAGGATGGAAAGCTCAAATTCCATGCTAATGCCAATATGGTTATGTTGCCCATGTTGACCTCAAGTCACTCTGATTCCTCATATACAGGACTGCATCCATATAAATACATAGAAGAGGGATGGACAGGATGCAGGCTTAATGTGTAATATTTGAAACACAGGCACTCTCCACACATCTGGAGTCCAATTGTAAATATTGGGGATTTGAACTCAGACTGTCAAGCACCTTTCAACTATCCACACTATCTCATATCACTAATACACATGATTACATGTGTAAAAAAGATCAATAATCACATGAGTGTGACAACAATATTGACATCAGCATGGGATTTGGGCTTGCTATCATCAGATTTTCAATGGTATGGATAGTTGAAGAGTTGGAGTTTGGAGTAGATTGAAGCCTGTCTATTAAAGTGTGAGGATTTGCTATCTTAATATAAACTGAGCAATGAGTGTATATATATTGAAACAATCAGGTTGTTTCACATATATAATTTGAAGTTTCACCCCACCCCCCCAAAAAAAAAAATAAAACTGTCGAGATAAAATAATAAAAAAAGCGGACACAGTTTTAAAAATAAAAGTTAAAATGAAAAAATAAAATTATAACAGCAATTTAAAATTTAATATTTTAAAATATTAAAAGTATCGTTAAAATGCAATACTTTACAAAAGTTTAAAATTTACAGATTATCAAAAAGAAGGCTGTAATTAACGATTAATAAAAAAATAAAGATTGCCGAGGGCTTAAAAAAATCAATAGCTGTTTTTTGAAAAACATTAGATAAGAGTATTAGAATCTGTTCTCACCAAAAGCATAAAGAGATAAATAGGGGAGTAAAGATTTCTAAGAGTTTTTTGTAGCAGACATACAGTCAGAACGCATCAAGACTGTTATTAGAAAAAGCCATATTATATGAATACTAGCCCGACTAATCTTGGAGAAGGATGAACAATAAAAAGAAGGAACTTATAACTAATAAAAGATTAAATGAAGAAACAAGTGGTTAAAATATTATATCTTCAAATGGTTGAATAATTGAAAATAGCTTTCTCTCTTTTTCTCTCGGTTCAGCTAGGAAGTAAAATAAATTAAGGCCTGTGAACTGCCTATCAAGCTCTCAGAACCTTTCATTGATTGGAAAATTGATAGAATGAATTGCCTCTGGAACCAGCAGATATATATTCAGGTAGGAAAAATTGTACAGCTTTTATAACCTATTATGATAATTAAAAGTCTTTCACAAATTGTATGTCTTAAGTTAAAATATGATATAATGAAATGTTGCTTTTAAATTAATTGATTGTAGGCAATACAAAGGGGAAATATATTTAAAAATGGAACACAGTGGAATAATAGATGAAATAAAAATATTTTGTAAGATATGTTTACTAAGATAATCTATGATTTAATAATATATCACTTTCTGGATTGATTGATTATTAAAATGTTTTTAAATAATAAGAAAACAAAATGATTTATTTTGAAAGTAGTCTAACCCAATGAACACGATAGCCACTAGAGGCGGTGTTTCTGTGTTAGCACACAGAACATACAGAGTAGGGGTCTAGAAAGAAAAAATGCTTTTTTCAGCCGCTAGGTGGAACTGTTCACTATTGTATGCACAGGAACCTTCCACAAGCTAGCTGACAGATTACATCATCTGCTACCACGAGCTACCAAGAACCTAGGTGGCGCTGATTGTCATAAACACAACTACCTTACATCATCTGCTACCAGCAATTTAGTCTACTAGGAGGAGCTTTCCATGCTATGTACAGAAAAATTGCACCATTTAGAAGCGATATTTACACTCGCTTGCTAGTTGGGTTTTATATGCATCTTCTTAAAATATAGATAGCGTGTAATGTGAAGGTGTCAATAATATAGAAACCATAACTATTTAAATCTGCTTTCAGACTTAAGATGGTTACATTGAATTTCACTCTCTGATAAATCTATGTATTTTTAAATTATTTTCTTTTAAAAATCGATCTCTTTTTTTTCTCTAAAAATGTTTTTTCTTTTTTCAAAAAGGTAATATTTATGACTTCTTTTTTACTGCAATCTTTTTTTTTATACTTTCAAATAATAAATACTTCTAGTAACTTTTAAACTAAAACAAATTACATTTTGGTTTATAGATCTTTCACAAGCGAGTTATTTTAAAAATGAATTAGCATTTTGTTACATGCAAACAATAATTCAAAGATCTCTTTCACAATAAATATTTTTAAATTACTGGAGAGAAAAATGCAAAAGCTAATGACAATATGTTTAGCAAAAAGATTATGTTTTAAAGAAAACAACACAAGATGTAAATTAATGAAGATAGGACAGTAATCCAAGATATGTGAGAGAGTGTCATCCATAGATTTAAGTTGCAGGTTAAAATATATACATTTAATATTTTTATTGTGGGTTGAAATTTAAAATGTCATGGTCTATAAAACAAACACAGATTGGGGAAGTATTTTTGAAATTTTGATTGTTTTGTTTAAAAGGTTAAGAAAAAAACATTGCAGTCAAATGTATTTAAATTATTAAGAGCAACAATGAATGTATGAGAGTCAATTGAAATAGATATGAATGTTTGATGCTTGTATACTGTTAAAATTAAAACTATTAGTCCTCATAAATAATTTGGAAGACATTGCCTGTCAAAATTGGATGATCATAGAAAATAATATATGATCTTAATAGCCTAAAAATTCAGAAACCTGGTAGTACTGTTTTTGCCAGTGTGCTGCTTCTTTCTTTCATTATTGAATTAGTAATATCACCACAACTTGTAAAAGTAATGTTACTTATTATAAGAGCTTAACAATGAGTTAATTTGTTTTATAATAATGCTTTTACAAGTTTTGTTAATTTTGATATAGGATATATC
Source organism: Epiperipatus broadwayi (assembly GCA_028023455.1). Classification (NCBI taxonomy): domain Eukaryota; kingdom Metazoa; phylum Onychophora; class Udeonychophora; order Euonychophora; family Peripatidae; genus Epiperipatus; species Epiperipatus broadwayi. Next base: position 893,984 of record JAQFVV010012481.1, on the reverse strand, counting down.
TAGATAAATGTCTACACATTATGAAAGAATTTTGAAAAAAGTAAAGGCAATACTTTTTTAGTAGAAACTTTCCAAGCTCAGAATTTATCCATGAAAGCTGAAATGTAATTAGAATTTTTGCAATAGGTCACTTTATTTACTTTATGATAGAACCATCAAAATGAGAGTCATGTGATGCTGGATACAGTTGACAAATGATTAATTACTTGTTCAGTAATTGAAGGTTATTGATTTACCATGAGATAAGTACATTATCTGCAAAAGCTAATGAATACATATTTATTTTTAATAATGGTAGAAAAAGTTTAAATAAATTTGCATATTAAAGTAAAACAAGATCACCCCTGCACACTTTTTTATTTCATCTATCCATCTCACATGTGATATCTTCCTGGGTCTTCTACAATATCTTGGAATCCAGTTTAAGATTCCAATTGTCCATCTATTATCATCTCTTCTAGCAATATGTTCAGCCCAATTCCACTTTAATCTTTTAATTTTTCAATGAAATCAGTTACACCTTGTTATTATCTTACCGATATATTGCGCTTTTGATCTTTTCTTATTACTCCCAGCATGCATCTCTCCATACTTCTTTGAGTGGTCTGAAGTCTGTACTGCTCTTCTATTAAGTGATCAAGTCTCAGATCCATAAGTAAGAACAAGTAAAACACATTTATTAAAAATCATCCTTTACAAACACAGGTATATTTCCTTTTAGTATCAAGCTATTTCTACCAAAAGCACTCCAACCAAGTTTAATTCTATGATTAATTTCATCCATTATGTTTCCATTTGTATTAATAATCTGACCAAGGTGTTTGTAACTGTTAACTTCTTCCAACTCATCATAAACAATCTTTATTTTTATATTATGAGAAAATCCATTAAACATTACTTTAGTCATTTTAACATTTATCTTTAGTCCTTCAGATCTAAAGCATTATTAGCAAAAACAACTACATCATCTGAAAATCCCTCCAAGTTTAATCCATCTCTGATCTTTAGCCTCTCTTCTCCACATCACCCCTGCACACTTTTTTATTTCATCTATCCATCTCACATGTGATCTCTTCATGGGTCTTCTACAATATCTTGGAATCCAGTTTAAGATTCCAATTGTCCATCTATTATCATCTCTTCTAGCAATATGTTCAGCCCAATTCCACTTTAATCTTTTAATTTTTCAATGAAATCAGTTACACCTTGTTGTTATCTTACCGATATATTGTGCTTTTGATCTTTTCTTATTACTCCTAGCATGCATCTCTCCATACTTCTTTGAGTGGTCTGAAGTCTGTACTGCTCTTCTATTAAGTGATCAAGTCTCAGATCCATAAGTAAGAACAAGTAAAACACATTTATTAAAAATCATCCTTTACAAACACAGGTATATTTCCTTTTAGTATCAAGCTATTTCTACCAAAAGCACTCCAACCAAGTTTAATTCTATGATTAATTTCATCCATTATGTTTCCATTTGTATTAATAATCTGACCAAGGTGTTTGTAACTGTTAACTTCTTCCAACTCATCATAAACAATCTTTATTTTTATATTATGAGAAAATCCATTAAACATTACTTTAGTCATTTTAACATTTATCTTTAGTCCTTCAGATCTAAAGCATTATTAGCAAAAACAACTACATCATCTGAAAAATTTAAATGACTTAAATAATCATTTACTTTCACTTCTTCAGCTTCCCATTTTCATCCACGAAATACTTCTTGCAGCACTGCTGTAAAAAGTTTTGGAGATATGGAGTCACCCTGTCTTACATTCTCCTCAATGTTAATTTTTCCAGAATCATTATCTAATCTAATTGTTGCTGCTGCATTTCTATAAATATTCTTTAAAATATGACAATATACCTTGATGATCCAATGGTTTAATCACTGAAGAAAATGTTAGATTCAAATGCCTTTGCATAATCTAAAAATAAAAACATAATAGCAACTGATATTAATTTGTTCTTTCTATAACTTCTCTCAATCCCTGGAGATATCCTGTATTAAAACCACTTTTAAATCCAGTTTGTTCTCTTGGTTGATGGAAATACAATGTTGTCTATAGACGAGCTGTAATTATCTTAGTAAAAATTTTGTATGTAACTGATAAAAGTCTGATAGGTCTGTAATTTCTAAAATCTTCTTTATCACCTTTTTTAAATTTTAATATTAATACTGCATTTTTACAATCATCAGGTACATCTTTATCATTTAGACATTTGATATATAACGTTGCTATAAAAAATTCTATTTTCCACCTGCTTCTTTTAATATATCAATTATAATTCTACCATTACCTGGAGCCTTTTTTTTCTTTATATATTTAATTGTATGTCTCACTTCTTCATTTAAAATTCTGGGCAATTCAGAAGATGTAATAGATATAGGAGGTATTTGTTCTTTATTACTATATAATTCTTGATAAAAGTCTTCTATCCATTTCATGATGTCATCTCTCTTTTTAGTAATAATTCCAGCTTTTTTTCTTATTGCAGATATAAATTTCCTACCAATACCAAAATGTTGTTTTACACTTTTGAGACTTTGATTCTCTTCTACTGCTTTCCTTGCTATTTCACAGTTATACTTTCTTATATCATTTTCAATTCTTTCCCACATCATTTTACAAAATTCAAGATATTCAATCCTTTTTAACGAATCATTTTTGTATATCTTCATATTCCTTATTTTTTTCAGAAAGTCACTAGTCTCAGTAGAAATGTTATTGGTCAAGTGCTGCTTTTTTCAACCAGCTATTTTTGTTGCAGTATTTAAAAATGTATCAGTTGTTTTCATATTAATTTTATTCAAATCTGAATCATGTTCAAAATCTACTAATTCCTGAAACCTATTTGTAAGTTCTAATTTAAATTCATTAGAATGTTTCTGAAAATTAGGAATATCAATTGTAAATATTGTTTTTTTTAATAATTTTTGTCTCTCTAATTTTGCATTAACATGTATTTCACATCTTACTAATCGATGATCACTTCATCTGTTAAATTTAGTAAGAACATTACAATCTTGAAATATGTAATTTATGTTAGTCAAAATATAATCCAATTCTGCTGTACCTTCATTTGGATGCTTCCATGTCCATTTCCTTTTAACATTTTTTTCTAAACAATAATTCATAATATAAAGTTTTCCTTTTTTAGCAAACTCCACAAGTCTATGTTCTCTCTCATTTCTATTACCATAACCAAAATTACCTACAGCACTTTCATCTTTCATTTATTTACAAATTCTAGCATTAAAGTCTCCCTTAACAATTTTAAAATGTTGTTTACTCTGATCAAAACCTTTTGTGCATCCATATTAAAATATTCTACTACTTCATCACTTTGAGTACTTGTTAGGGCATAAATGTGAATTATCTGCATTTGTTATCTGCTATTAAGTTGTATAACTAATCTTGCCACTCTGTCTGATACACCATCAATCTCCACAAAGTTGTTCTTCCACTTTTTATTTATAATTAATTCTACTCCACTTGTATTTTCAATATTTGTGCCTTTATAATAGAGTACATATTCACTATTTAAAACAATTGTTTCTTCACCTTTTCTTCTAACTTCACAAGTCCAATAATATTCCATTTAATATAAAACAGTTTTTCTTCTAACTCTTGCAATCTTTCTTTGCTTTAAACGGATCTGCAGTTGTAAGTAATACCTAAATAAAAAAGTCATCATCAAATGGCAGCCTGGGTCCACAATCAGGGCATTCTTAGCACCTTTGGCCACCACTTGCTGCCTTCGTTGGTGACTTTGCAATCTCCTGGGAATAAAAGCCATGATTTATTTTTGTTTATCATAATATATATATATATATATATATTTTTACAATATATATATATATATATATATATATATATATATATATATATATATATATATATATATATATATTGGAAAAATATTTATCATTTACACAAGCATTCATTCTGCCTTATCAGGCAACTGAGAAGAAAGTCCATAGTGTTTCTTCATCTTAAAGTCAGAGGTAAATCTCCAATAACCTCATCTCACTGGCTAATGCATGTTGGTGAGCATCCAATCCATGTTTATATACTATATGAATAATCACATAGTAATAACAGCTGCAATGACAAGAACGTATGGAGGGGACAATAAGAATTTGCCCTGCTCAGTTCCTTGAAGGCCTCCAAGAGAAATCAAAGGGTTTTCTTTCAATTAATAGCAAACTCCTTTCTGCAGCCAAAGCAAGATAAAAGGAATTATTCTTATATTGCACTTTTAGGACCTAAAGTAAATAATCTATGTATATATAAAAAAATGATCGAATTTTTTAGTCTGATAAATACAAAATATATTAGATCCAAGGAATTATAAAGGTAAATGCTACTTTATAGTTAATTCTGATTGATAATTTGGAATTAAGTGAAATGTTGTTTCTATCAGATCTATGAAAATTTTTGTAAAGTTGAACTGAATCAGAAAAGCAAAATTAACAATCTCAAGTTGAGACCAAAAATAGAATGTTATTTTTATTATATATCTAGTAAAAAAAGTATTATAAAGTTTCTCAATAATATCTGGACATATTCTCTATGCATAGTGGGTAAATGTACAGTTATTGTAGATGATTGCAATAATAATTGAATATTAAATGTGTAATGAAGCCACCGATGATATGGAAGAATTCGGTTGGATATCTAGCTTCAAGAAAACTTAGATGATATAAGATTTTTTAAAAAGAATTCTCAAAAATTTATTTATAAACATATTAGAAAAACTCTGTAATTCATCATAAATGATATAAGATTTTTTAAAGAGAATTCTCAAAAATTTATTTTTAAACATATTAGGAAAAATCTGTATTTCATCATAAATAAGTATATCACATGAACAGTTGTTGCAAGTATTAAAATCTACTTAAGTAATTAAGGATGGCAATAAATTTGTAACCTCATTAGTGCAGACAATTTCTTGCATTAAATCAAATTTTAATGATTAATCAAAGCAAATAATAGTTTATTAGTTGATATTGTGAAATTGGTAAATATTTAAGTGTCTCTGTTGTGTGATATATATTAAAATTTGTCTATTTAGAAATTCATTTATAGATTCTTTAAACCACCTAATTATTCATAAGCATTATATTAAAAAATCTGTAGAGATTCTAACCAGTAAATAAATCCAAGTAAATTTTTTATCTCCTTTAAGTTTGCCACTGTTTTCTGTTGGATCACAACCCCATAAGTTAATAATTGTTGAAATCTACCGAAAAATGTTGTAATACATCATAGTCACAATTCTACAGATATCATTCAGGTATAATTTTAAGTCACTATGAATCCTTTATGAACTTTCATTTTAGTATTGGTTATTAGAATTTATAATCCTACAATTGGTCTAAATAGCACTTTGAATGAGACACATTCCAATCTTTGCAACTGTCATAAAGGACAACAAAATTTGAATGACTGTTATAATTTTTCAAAAATCTTTTTAAAATGACACATTTGCTAAATAGTAATTTCCACTAACTTTTATGCTAATACAAATTATATGTTGGTTTATAGATCTTTCAATATTTTATAAAAAATGGCAAAACTTCTTAAAGTCTGGGAATTGCCAGCCAGAGAAAAAGAAGCTATTGCATTTTTACAGACTGAAAACATTTTGCCACAGAACAGAAAATGTCTTGCAGCAAAGATATGACTCTGCATTTTTACTGCAGATGGCGTTTTTATTGCAATGCCTGTGCCTGCAAGAAAAAGTCATTCAATTCATGAAAGCACATTGTTTGAAAGCTCCAGGATCCCCTTTGTGACAGATGTATGTCTTCTATACTACTGGAATAGAATTGACCTTTCAGACCAATGTGCTCATGAAGATCTACAACTGTCCAGCAAGGCCTTAGTTAGCTGGAACAATGGGATAAGAGAACTGTGCAGCAAAAATCTGCCATCCCACATAGGACATATGGTGATCCCAACAAAATTGTGGAGCTGGAAAAAACCCTGTTTAGCAGGAATAAAAACCATCAGGGTTGTATGCTTTCCCCACAATGGATATTCGGAGGCATGTGCCATGACACAGGGGAATGCTTTGACATGTGTGTTCCATGTAGTTTTGCAAGCACACTACTTCAATCCATATGTGACAACATATAGCCAGGATACACTATATACTCAGACTTCTGGAACAGCTACATCATGTCTGACCTTGAGGATGTAGATTTTAGCCCCATGATAGTCAACCACCACTGCAATTTTTTTGACCTGACAATTGGCATTCACGCACAGAACATTGAGCATCTGTAGGAGCTGTTAAAGTGGTGTAACAAAAAACAGCATGGCACAGCCCACCAAAATCTCAACAACTATCTAGTGGAGTTCATGTGGTGATACCTACACAAGAGAGATTTGTTATGTGTCCTAGCAGAAATGTGTCTGCAACAGTTGGATGGTGATTCAGTTCCTGCACAGGTACTTTTTTGTAGATGTGTTTTATAGTAATGAAATGGTTTGTATTAATGTCTATATTGATTTTATTTTTTTTTATTTTTTAGAACTCAACAAGACCCAACTAACATTGCAGGTGTTCTTTTTTGTCTTTAAAATGGTTTTTTTCTTAATAACCTTGTTATTTTTCCATTAAAATGTTCTTAATTTTCATTAAAATAGTTATTTTACAATTGCATATCTTACAGCTTGCTTGAAAATTGTGTGTGTGTAGGGGGGTGAATGTTATAATTTTTCAAATGTCAAATAAGTCCGTTATGTTTTTCATATAATTTTTTTAACAGTTGAACTGTGTGTATATCTCATAGTGTATGAGTGTATTGGCCATATGTAATTTTGGGGATTACAATCGGAAGCTAAAGGAGTGAAAGTAAATGGTTGACATATAATATCAAGACTGCATTTTTCTTAAAGACAAAATTATTTCCTAAGTTCTAACTTCTACAATGATCATGATATCTCCATTATATCTCCACTAAATCATCTAACCCTATTACCCAATTAACCTATTGTGACAATAAAACCTAGATCTTAACTTTTTACTTATGGATTCAACCTTGCTTGTGGTAACCATAATGAATATTAAAGATATTAATCCACAATTAAAAAGTTCACAAACTAATTTTTTTTGTTATAATCCACTTGCTTTTCAATAATGTACAATTCTGAAACATGGTCATATTTTGGTTTATTCAAAATAATAGATGAATGACAGACCAGCAATGGGCATCATTATCTCGTTTAATTTGAAAAAAATGTCTCAGGTCTGATTTATCTTTAAGAATTATTGGCTTTGTTATAATTATACATGTATTCAAATATTAATACTACTTTCCTGACATTTTCATAATACATCATTAAAACAAAGATGTCATTATATTTATTTTTTAATTTCACAATGTAGTAAAACTCTAAATGATTACATGCATTTTCCATGCAACATTTATGCAAACTATCATTTTTATTTCATTTCTCAGTTCTAAACAGTTTTTACAGATTGTATGTTGACAACTTCTCAGCCTCATTACTTGATCGCCTATTTCTCTCTTAATCACTTGCAGCAGTCTACATAAGTAAAGTTCATTCTTTTTTATCTCTGATATTATATGATCAATCTTAGATTACGATTATAACAAAACCTAATAACCATTACTAAAATAAATGTTCATAAAGGATTCGTAGTGACTTAAAATTATACCTGAATGATTTCTCTAGAATTGTCATTATGATGTATTATAGCATTTTTCAGCGCATTTCAACAATTATTAACATATGGGGTTGTGGTCAAACAGAAAATAGTGGCAAACTTAAAAGAGTTAATAGATATACTTGAATTTATTTACTGGTTAGAATATCTACAGATTTTCTAATATAATTTTTCAGAGTAGTTAGGTGATTTAATGAATCTATAAATGAATTTCTAAATAGACAAATTTTAATATATATCACCCAACAGAGACACTTAAATATTTACCAATTTCACAATATCAACTAATAAACTATAGTTTATTTTGATTAATCATTAAGATTTGATTTAATGCAAGAAATTTTCTACATTCAGGAGGTTACAAATTTATTGCCATCATTAATTACTTCTGTAGATTTTTATACTTACAACAACTGTTTATATGATATACTTATTCATAATGAATCACAGATTTTTTTCTAATATGTTTATTAATCAATTTTGAAAATTCTCTTTAAAATTTTTTATATCTTTATTACACATTTAATATTCAATTCTCATTGCAATCATCTACAATAACTTTGTGTACATTTACCCACTATGCCTATAGAATATGTCCAGATATTATTGAGAATCTTTAGAATTCTTTTTTTACTAGACATATAATAAAAATGACATTCTATTTTTGGCCTTAACTTGAGACTGTAATTTTGCTTTTCTGAGATTCAGTTCAACTTTACAAAAATTTTCATAGATCTGATAGAAATGACATTTAGCTTAATTCCAAATTATCAATCAGTATTAACTATAAAGTAGATTTACTTTTATAGTTCATTGGATCTAATGTATTTTGTACTTATCCAACTAAAAATTCTATCAATTTTTTTATATATACATAGATTATTTACTTGGGTCCTAAAACTGCAGTATGAGAATAATTCATTTGATCTTGTTTTACTTTAATATGCAAATTTAATTAAACTTTTTCTACCATTATTAAAAATAAATATGTATTCATTAGTGTTTTCAGATAATGTACTTATCTCATGATAAACCAATAAGCTTCAATTACTGAACAAGTAATTAATCATTTCTCAACTGTATCCAGCATCACATGACTCTCATTTTGATGGTTCTATCATAAAGTAAATAAAGTGACCTTTTGCAAAAATTGTAATTAGATTTCAGCTTTCATTAATAAATCCTGAGCTTGGAAAGTATTTACTAAAAAAGTATTGCCTTTACTTTTTTCAAAATTCTTTCATAATGTGTAGACATTCTTCTAGATATATCCTATATCAAAATTAACAAAACTTGTAACAGTGTTATTATGGAACAAATTAACTCATTGTTAAGCTCTTATAATAAGTAACATTACTTTTACAAGCTGTGGTGATATTACTAATTCAATAATGAAAGAAAAAAACAGTGCACTGGCAAATTCAGTACTATCAGGTTTCTGAATTTGGGCTATTAAGATCATATATATGTATTTTTCAATGATCATTCAATTTTGACAGGCAATGTCTCCCAAATTATTTATGAATACTAATAGTTTTAATTTTAACAGTATACAAGCATCAAACATTCATATCTATTTCAATTGACTCTCATACATTCAGTGTTGCTCTTATTAATTTAAATGCATTTGACTGCAATGTTTTTACTTAACCTTTTAAACAAAACAATCCAAATTTCAAAAATAATTCCTCAATCTGTGTTTGTTTTATAGACCATGATATTTTAAATTCTAACCAACAATAAAGATATTAAATGTATATATTTTTAACCTATAAATCTGTAGATGACACTCTCTCACATATCTTGGATTACTGCACTATCTTCATTAATTTACATCTTGTGTTGTTTACTTCAAAACAGAATCTTTTTGCTATACGTATTGTCATTAGCTTTTGCATTTTGCTTTAAATCTTGTTTTTTTTTCCTGAGTATGTACAATTTTTTCCATACTTATTAAACCTATTATTTTGAAATTTCCTTGTAAATATTTGACATTTTTAATTATTAAAATGATTCTAAAATTTTAAATACAACTTTAATTAGTATTTATGCCTTGAATATTTTTACTCGATTTTTACACTGAAGAAAATTCATGGATTTTAAGTTTACAAAAAATACAATGTTGTAGGGGTTGTACTTTTTAATATGTTTCATGTTTTATTGCTTACACACATTAATTTTAATAAATTTATTTTTTACCAAAGATAGTAAAACTTGAATGGTTAATAAATTTATTTAGATCTTATATTACAAATAAGAGATGTATATGTATACATAAATTGTACTGCAAACTTCTTTCAAATTTGAACTGCATAGATATTTTAATAGACTTAAAGGAGAGTTTGATTTGCTTTTTCTCCAGTAATTTAAAAATATTTATTGTGAAAGAGATCTTCAAATTATTATTTGCATGTAACAAAATGCTAATTCATTTTTAAAATAACATGCTTGCAAAAGATCTATAAACCGAAATGTAATTTGTTTTAGTTTAAAAGTTACTAGAAATATTATTTGAAAGTATAAAAAAAGTTTTACAAACAATCATCTTTCAAAATAATGCAGTTCTGAAAGAAATACTGCCAGACTGATTTTTAGCAGTTTTGAAAGATTGCAGTAAAAAGAAGTCATAAATATTACCTTTTTGAAAAAAGAAAAAACATTTTTAGAGAAAAAAAAGAGATCGATTTTTAAAAGAAAATAATTTAAAAATACATAGATTTATCAGAGAGTGAAATTCAATGTAACTATCTTAAGTCTGAAAGCAGATTTAAATAGTTATGGTTTCTATATTATTCACACCTTCACATTACACGCTATCAATGTTTTAAGAATGTGCATATAAAACCCAACTAGTAAGTGAGTGTAAATATCACTTCTAAATGATGCAGTTTTCCATGTGTAGCATGGAGAAACAGCATCACCTAATGGGCTAAATTGCTGGTAGCAGATGATGTAAAGCAGATGTGTTTACAGCAATCAGCGCCACCTAGGTTCTTGGTAGTTGGTGGTAGCAGATGATGTAAGCTGCCAGCTAGCTTGTGGAAGGTTCCTGTGTGTATGCATGGTGAACAGCGCCACCTAGAAGCTAGAAGCAGCATTTCTGTTTTCGAGGCCTCTACCCTGTATATTCTGTGTGCTAACATAGAAACAGCACCTCTAGTGGCCATCATGTATGTCGCATTAGACTACCAATAAAAGATCCATATTTTGTGCAACCAGAATTAAAAAATTTAAACAAAATTTATGATATAGAATAAACTATCTTTAATGAACCATTATCAGAAATTGATGAGCAACTAATAAAACCAACTACAGAGATATCTAAGGAAATAAATAATAAAGATAATAATATGCAAATTAATGCTATCACCTGATTTATAAAACTCAAAAGATTTAAAGGTTTTATGAATGAATCCTCAATTGAACACTTAATAAGTTTTAATTTATACTCTCTGCTAACACCAATCAATCAGAAGGAGAAAAAGTGAAAGTAACTTATAGTCATTTACAAGATGAGGTGCTATCATGGTGGGAATCTTTATTCCAAATGCCAACTACTTTTTATGAATATCAAGCAGTAATAATGAAAAGTTTTTGGAATAAGGATAGACTGGAAGCATTACTATATTAAATACTTCAAGAAAAATACAAACCTACTTTTGAAAAATATTATCTAAATTTTTCTGACAACAGGTGGCTAAATTAAGAACCTTAAATATATACCATTTAAGTGAAAGCCAAATTATCAGAATTGTAAAATGCAATATACCCTAAATATCAAACAAACTTTACTCTGTATCCATGCACAAAGCATTGAACAAGTAACTGATTTATTTAATAATACTGATATAAATGATCATCAATTAGCAAACAAATTTTCAAAAAAAGAAAAGAAAAATATAAAGAAACCCCAAAAAAGAAAAACAATGGTAAAAGGTGCACACTATATTGAAATATAAAGTTTTAAAATGTATTAACAAATAATAATAAATAGTTTTATTAATATGTATTTTGACATAAGATTTTTTCTTTCAAAATTATAGAAACTTTTTTATAAACTAATATTTATTAAATTTGGCATGTTTTTTTTAATTTTAATTATTTATTTCATTACAAAATTATACAAAAACTAAGCTAATTTAACTGCTTATATTTGACTAAAAAGTCATTTTTTCATTATACTTATAAAAAAACAAAGGTAAAAAATTATAATTGATTTAATTAATAAAAATCAATTGGGTAGTTGTTTTTTAATATGAAACCATACCATTGATAAGAATGTATAAATGTAAGCTTTCTTATTATCATGTCTATTTTAAAATTTTCCTAATTGTAAATCAGTTAGATTATTAAATAATTGTTAAAAACTATTGTAGTGTAGAGTTGGAGGAATGTCTTTCAAATTATTCCAGTAAATTTATTTTTAAAATAAATTAGAATAAGTTGTTATAATTATTTATTTATTACACACAATAACTGGTAAATTGTTCTTCCTTCCTGATTTATAGTACAGCATAAAGGCTTCAATATTCAGATAATAACCTGGAGTGGTGCAAAGATATCAACTTTAATATCCATGCATAACATTGTCATATATTGTCTTTCTTATAAGAAATTTAATTTATTGCTGGCCAATGCACTAATAGTACTATGCGATCAGAGCAATGATGATGATAAGCATGTTTCTGTATCACATCATAATTTTATTATTATGAACATTGGATTAGCCATACATATGTGGATCCAGAATTTTGTGTTGTGTATTTCCCCTATATTTGACAGTGGCAAAGCAGTTTGCTTGTATATTTTTGACCCCTCTCAAGGACAGCATAAGGCTGACTTGTTAATTTTTTATTGTTTTTTGTTGATTGCTGATGGTTAATTATTATTATTTGTAATGTTGGTTTTTTTTATTTTTCTCTAGTTATTTGATATTTTGAAATGGGTTGATGATGTTTTCCACCTCCCCAATGTTTCTCCTTATACTTATATATATATATATATATATATATATATATATATATATATATATATATATATATATATATATATATATATTGTACCAGTCAAAAAAGGTCCACCACCTAAACTGCAAGCTGGATCCAAACTCAACTGAATCAAACTGAATTCAAACCAAACTCACCCACTCAGATCAATGGATTATCTAAATTGACAGCACAGTGCTATGCATCAAGAAACTAGCTCAACAGTTGGTGATGATTAGAGACCCCTGAACTGTCACTAATATCGGATAATAAATTAACTAAAGATAATTTTAAATCAAATCATATGTATATGTTCGGGTTGTCAACACAGACCATGAGCCTTAACATTAAATAATTATTGAAGAAAAGACTTAAGAAACCAAGTGTGTTAATAAATTATTTTAATAATAATAGTAATGGTTTTGTTCAATTTTAAGTGATGATTATATTGATCACCTCTAGCCTTAAACAGAGTTTATAATTATAATAAGAATGGCAGTTCCTATTATATGCCAATGAGTATTATGCAATATTATGGAATTCTATCTGTCTATGCCCCCAACAAGAAAATAAAGGCAGATAAAAGTATTCAGTGGTGACGGAAATTATGATTCTTATTTTATACAGAAGAATGTGAGATTTATTTTCACATTCGCAAATCCATTCATGAAGAACAAGATATGTATTTAGGGCATAACTTTAACCTTTATTAGAAAACATTTATTTTGAGATAACTGAGAATTTGTTTGACTTTAATTGAAATCACTTCATCATGAATTACGAGCATAAGAATGGGCTTTACTGGAACAGAGAGGTAACGGTGCTGATGAATTATGAGCTATAAATGAAAAGGAAAGATAATCACTGGTCGGTGGTTTAAGTAGTATGGCGGCTTGTGTAACACAAGTCTTACTGCTCTTTAAGGAGACATGGAACATGGGGAAAACCAGACCGAGTCATAGTTACAAACGGTTGGTGTTCCAAATATAACATGAGTGGGGAGGAAGTGCTTTCTTCCTCTATAATTTAAAATATCAGTAATATCACCACCGACAAGCCTACAGAGCGGAAGATTGCCCTACGTCAGCAATGTTCGAAGATGATGACTGGATAGTCACCATTTGAATAATAAAACCCAATTTATTCTAGAATGCTTTACGTGATGACTTGATCAAATTAATTAAAGTCAAATGAGCTTTTAACTAAAACTATTTTAAAGCATTTATAAAATTATATTAATTATGCCCTAAACATCATGCCCTTCCTGAATATTAATAGATAGTAAAAACAATTTGAATTAGAATGTATTCATTTGATTCCTTTATCAACCCCTTTTGCAAAATATTTTAACATTATATATGAGTAAATAAATATTGGCAAAACAAAAAAATAGCTGGGGTATAGATTAGAAATGGAGCTAATAGTTTATTATTAGCCAATTATAAAAATAACAAACATTTAATAATTTCTTTTGACTCGATGATTAATAGAAATGTATAAATCTAGTTCTAATGGGCAAGAATTACTATCAGAATTAATATTATATTATTTGCACAAAGCAAATGGAACAAAGGAGCTCATCGTGTCAAAGGATTATTGGCATATAATTAAAAATAAACAACATTAATAAATCACACAATAAATATATATAATATAATAAATGAACCGCCATCATAAGAAAGGAAAGTTAAAGACTAGAGGTTGAGAGAATTACTATGAATTTAAAAAGCATAAATAAAAGAAAGTTTTGTACAGATTTACATTAAAGAATAAAAAGAGCTCTTAAAGGGAGTGTAACGTAAAGTTCAGAAAACTGTCCAGAAAGTTATGGCTCATTATGGAAATATATTACCATTTCTTCCAGGGCTGGTTCCTTAGTTTACATGTCCAGGTTGGTAAAACATAGGCATGCATTTGGTCGATTATTTGAACAGCATTTTAATTGATTTTTCATGATTTTGGTAGCATGATTGGTCTAAAGGATTTAGCAGCTTCATTGAAGATTTTCAGGGGACTTCAGGAACCATAGCCAGACTCCTGACATTTAGCCCCTCACCATGATAGGAACACTATTTAAATTCATGATTTTAAGACACACAGAATTTAATGGCACTTTTCTACAACAAAGATGGCTTCTTCTCTCCAAATTTTTCTGGGTTATTTATACTGTTCTCTGATGCCTTCAGGCTAGCGCTTCTTTCATTATCAATGTTACAAAATTTACTAGCTGTGTTTAGATACATTCCCTCAATAAGGCTTTCAAACTCATTAACTTGAATTCATTTTCTAATTAGAAAATGAATTCTTAAAATTAGAAAAATGATTTTAATTAGGAAATCCTTACATTTTAAATACTTATCTTTTTCTCTATTTAATAAAACTTTACCCATTATTTTGGACAGGGAAAATCTGAAAGCTTATCGAAGGAATGTAGCTTTTAATCACTAAAATTTTAACAAATTATTTAAAAGTAAAATCAAAACATTCCCAATGCAATGAAACTTTTGAACAATTATATATACATGCAGTTGTAATATATATAGATTCATGAATAATTTTATCATGAATTTATTAATAGCATGGGTTAATTTAAACCTTAAACTAATTAATTTTAATACACATTTATAAAATAGTTTTTTTTTTAAGAAAACTAGCGTGGATTGACTGTATAAAGCACCATTGCATCGGAAATTTAAGGTTAGTACTAGGGTTTGAAGTGGGCTTATGGCTAGATGTCATGAAGCTAAGATCGAACTCAGATCCAACTGCTTCAATATATATATATATATTATGTGTGGATTAATTTCTCTGTGTTTGTATATGTCAAAAATAATTGTTTAGCTTAAAATAAACAATATTATCATAGTCTTACTTTCAATGTGGTCTCATTTTAATATATTATGAAATATGGTTTAAGTTGTTTGGGGATATTGATTTGAACCATTGTTTACTGGTTTATTTTAATGACATACAAACATTTTTGCTGCAATAAAATGTTAAGTTTCAGTTTGTTAAATTGTATATTTCATTTTTGGTTTATTATACGTAGTGACTTTGCTTATATGCACATTTCTGTAAGTAAAGAAAGGTATATATGTAGACGAACATTAATTAGTTTAAAAATACTTAAGTTAGTAGTAAATAAAATAATAGTGCCACTCTATCATTTTGGACACCAGGGAGAATGTCAAAACTACCTCTGACACAAGCAAGGAATAAAGTATGTTAGATAATAACCTCCACTTAATGAAAGTGTTGCACATATTTTGTCCAATACATTTTTTATATATAAAAAAAGACTTTTTTAGAAATGAGTATAATCATTTGTCCCCCAAAAAATAATTCTCAAAACTAAATATCAATCAAATTAGTAATTAGAAAATGACCAAAAACATTAGTGTAATAATAAATCAAAAACAATGATTAAATATTCTCTATTTAAAATGTGGCATATCAAAGAACAATATTTATGACATATTAGTAACTAGAAGGTGCCCTCCCTCAAAAAACAAATACAAATATCAAACCCAAAATTTTCGTACAATAAAAATTAAAAACAATACAAAGTGTTTTATTTTTAATGTGTGGCATATCAACAAAAAAAACATTTAACAAAAATTAGTAATTAGGAAATGATCCCTTAAAAATTACTATAATGTTGTGACTAAAAAAAAAAAAAAAACAACCCAAAAGTATTATCATAATAAAAATTAAAAAATAATACTAAAATACGTTACTTTTAAAATGTGGCCTATCAAAAGACAATATTTCTTAAATATTAGTAATTAGGGAATAACTAAAATCAAAACTAAATGGCTATTATATTAAATAAAAATAATAATAATTTCAAAAGTATTTAGTATTTAACAAAATATTTTAATTTTACAATTAACATGAATAACATTCAAAATATTAAAATACTAAGATATAGTGGCAAAATACAGATAAAGTACATAACTAATGAATTCAATTATGAAAAATGTGATAAATGAAAGTAATGTAAAATTACAATTAGCAAGCGTTACATTTTAAATGTCAACTGTTCAATTGTGAGAGAAATATTAGTAATGAACATAAGCCAAGTATAATAAATATTAAAATTAATAAATAAACTATAAAATCATATTGCTTTTCTGTTAGATGTCAATGTCTCAGATCTATAAATAAAACCGGTAAAAGATGTCTATCAAAAAGCATTACATTTAAGATTAATTGTGTAATTAATATCATCTATTATTTTTTATCTATTGTAATAATTTGACACATATATTTGCAGTCATTTACTTATCTTAATTATTGATCAGAAATCTTTTTTTTTTTTAATGTAGCAGCTCTTAAACAGATTTTATGTTTTTTTAGTATTTATTTTTATTCCTACTATTTCCTTCTGATAAGTTTTTACACATTTCCTATACAATCAAAACATTATTTGGAAAAAATATGTCACAATAACATAGTCTGAGAAATCTATATGAAAGAAATAAACTTCATTTATTTTTACTCTCTTATCTTCTCTTTTTAACCCATAAAATACTCCTTGTAAAACTTCTGTAAAAATTTTGAAAATATGGACTCACCCAGTCATATACTCTTAACAATGTTAATCTTTTAAGTATCACAATGTAATCTAATCATTTGTATTGTAATTTCATATATATATAGTGACCTTTTATTTAGGTCCCTGTATTAAATAAAATTTTAAATCATAATAATATATCTGGCATTAAAATCTTAATGAGTGGCTTTAAATACTATTATGGATGCACTAGGAAATCTGCTTGAGGGGAGAACCCAGTGTAGGCTTTTACTAGGGATATAATAATAATTTTATAAGTATTATTATTAATTGGGAGATAAATATTGCTATTTTTATTATTGTTGAATAATAATTGAAATAAATAAACAAATAAATTAAATTTATTAAATCTTGTAAAATAAATGGTTATAGTCAAATTCCTTAAGCATTTTTTCATTGTAGTGAATCCAAAAGTGGTTTTGAATATAATGAGTAGTTGTTTAAAATAAAGGTGAAGGGGGTAATATTAATATATTCACACTAAGGTTATTGGTCTATTTAGTACCACAATGCATTGTAATAAAAGCTATTGTAACAGTAGCTGGGTTCAAACCCTGTTACAAGAAAGTGAAAATTGCATACGCATTACTTTCAATACAGGTATATATTCAAGCAGGCGATAAAGGGTTAAAAATATATATAATTATATATGTGCATGAAGTAAATTTTAAACTCTTTTTCTTTATTATTCTTTTTTTTTGTTTGTTAGAAAATAAATGGGGAAGGGATTGATTAGTAAGCATTATTTATTTTAGAATGTGTTACTTTTAAAATATTACAAATTGACAAAATTACAGTTGTGCACAAATATGTTATATATTGTTTAGAATATTGATTTAAGTTTCAATTATATTTCAAATTAATGAGAGTAGCGAAAAGGAAATATTGTTTGTGCCTTCAAGCAATTCTGTGTTTGAATCACAATTGCTAATTACTGCACAAATAAAATTCCAAGAAAAAGCCAAAGAATGTTTAACCAAAAAGAATAGATACCAGGAATGACAGCACCACCAAAACAATGGAAATGTAAATTTAAAGAAGTAAAAGTAATTTGGAAAGGAAAACCTATTCAAAGAAAAAGAATTAGATTAGAGATCTGATAAAAAAAATTCCTTTGTCTGAGAAATGAAAATTAATTAGACAAAAAATTAATTAATGAGAATTGGAGAAAGGAAAAAGACAGTTCAGTTCGATTGTGACTGCTGAGAGAGACAGATTCATAAAGATATAAAAAAAAATATTTAACATGGTGGGGTAAGGACCATATGTAAAGGGCTTCATCACCCGCAGCCGATGCAAACTAACTATAAACTGCCTGCCCACCGAAGAACCTAGGAACCTAGCGAATACTCCAGATTGCTGAACATAAAATGAAATAGAAAAGAATCCTAAGTCCCAAAATATGAATTTATTTGATTTGAAAATTATATTAGACAAGACTCCACTTACAGCTCCGCCATCACTTATGGACATCTAAATATTGGACTCTGTAGAAAAAAATTATATATTGCACATTCAAAAGGCAACTTCAAATACTACTAAATCACGGAAATCCACTTGATATGCTTCATTACCTTCTAATCCCATACTTTGGGGTTTCATCAGGTAAAGTGAACTCAGTTTTTATATAACTCAGAATTGCTTATAGCTACCCATGAAAATAACAAACTTTCTTAAATTATTTCATAACATAAAATTATTGTGTACAACTGTATAGTAATTTTTTTTTCTTATATATAAAAATTAATATATGTTTCTTCTAAATTAAATGTTTTATTGTTTCATTTATGATTTGGGAACTTATTATATATTTTAAATGGGAGGGATAAGAGTTGATTTACATAGATAGCATTTAGATATTAATAATAAAATTTAGTACAGATTTACCTTTGTGTTAGAGTTATTCAATAATTATCGTTTACATTTTCCAATCACTTCATTTGCTAAATAAATTATCAAATATGTCTGAGGTAAGCGGATATGTCTATGAGTGCATTATAAATTAAGTACAAACCTTTATGTTTTTTGTGTTATTATCTCTGTTCATCTGATAGGTTTTCCTCCCCACCCTGGAAGTGAGTTAGCTTGGGTCAGGCACCTCATTAATCAGGAAATATAATTATCATCATAATAGTGAGTTTGGCACTTGAAGTCATCGATAAATTGATGCTCATAAATATATTCTCTTGTAGACATTTTTTTAATATTTAGATCTTATTCAAGATACAAGGGCTACCAGAAACTTTTATTCAGTTATCTTAAATCCTATTTATGCAACACTTAAAATTTGTGTCAAGTAAACAATACTTGTATGAATAATTCATATCAGAATTTTCTTTGGTGGGTAATATTTAAATATTACCTACAGGTGTTATGGCGACTAGACAGCCATAGAAATTCCATCTAGTCTATGGTTTGGCTTACTTGTCCATTTCTTGAGATCTATATTATTTGGTTTAAGTTCACCAACATCGGATAAGATGTGAGAAAGGGGTTGCCCGTTAAACTATATATTATCTAACCAAGTTGTAGGGGGGGGGTGATTAAGAAAAAGAGAATGAGAGTCAACAGACTTCAACTCTAATCATATAAAATAAGGAATAAAAAGCTGAAAAATCAAAAAAAAATTGGAATCTATTTGAATTGAATTATAAAATATTGTTTCTTTAAAATGATTGAATAGAAATCTAAAACAACCTTGCTATAATTTCAACACTGTTTTCCACCGATTGATGGTTCCAGAAGGTCATACTGGAAAGGAAAAATCAGAGCCATGTGGATTAGGATTTACTTAAATAAATATAGCTTCAAACTCAGAACAATTCAAGAAAAAGTAAGCTTTTGCTGTTATTTCATTTATAATTTTAAATTTCCAGATTTAAAAATGACGCACAAATTATTTACATTTAAAAGAAAGAGCTGATAATATTTGTTTTTCATGCCACTATTAAGCATAAAGAAGAAAATATATTTGTTTGTAAATTGTAATTTTAAAAAAATAATTCAAAATGGTTTTGAAGAAAGGTTTCAGAAAATATTGTAAACAAACTTAAAAGTCATTTTTATATCATATAATTTTAATAAAGTTAAAAGATATTTGCTTGATTTTGGTCTCAATTCTTTTTTGAGAACTAAAACTCATCTGCTAATTTTTTTCTTTAGTGCAAATTGGTGTAATGATAGAAATGGGAAACCACACATTAATTAAAATGCTAAAGATATCATATTTATAATTGGATAAGTTCTTTCTGATATTGCTAAACAGTTATTACTTTGCCAATGGAAATGTAATTAAATAAATATTTACTTTTAAAATTTTTTGGTGCAACACGTATAAATAAGATTTTAAAAATGGTTTAAAAATGTCCAGATTTTTAAAGTTGTTACAAATTTTACCGCTGAGGAAAGAACAGAATCAATAAATAATTAAAAAAAAAAGTTGAATATGTTAATTATAATGAAATTCTAAAGTCATTTTTAAAGGAAAATTATCAGGATTAAAATGTGAAGAAACCTATCTTGATTATGCTACACTGGAAAAATGTTTAAATATCTCAAATCTGACATTGGTACATGAACCGATAAATGATTTTTTTTTCTTTGCCTTTGGAAAAGTATTTGAATATTGTCAGATAATATTAACATCGAACAGGAGAATCAAAATATATATATATATTATATATCGAATAGGAGAATCAAAATATATATATGCATTATTTTAGGAATGTTTACCCATCATAATATCAGTTCTTATTATTTTAGCTCACCAGAATAAAATAAACTTTACTAACAGGATAAACTCTGATGGTAGAAAATGTTTGTTTATTTTTATTTTTTTATTATTGCTATGTTAGTTTATAATACTTACGTCATGTGGCCCTTGGAAAATTTTTTATGTATAATTTATTATTACACATATTTTTGCTGTTTTCTCAAGTTGGGGGGAAACGTAGTATTAGGTGTCATTTACCTGGGCAGATGGGAAGATATATTTACCTCTTGTACTTTTAAAATAGTGGTTAATATTTATTTAAAGAATGAACAAATAGACTTAAATTTTGTCAAAGATACACTACAGACCTAATCGCTTTCTTATATGAAAGAATTAATATAAGTTTTTTTTTTCTTTTATTAAGTTTGCCTATGAACATGTCCAATGTAAATATGAAATGTTGATATATATATGTATTTATCAAGCAGTGATTCACCAAGGGATAGGTTAAATATTAAAATGATAGTGTTGTGGACTTAGGCAATGTTTTAGTGACATGTGTGTATTTGACTTTTGATGTCTATTCCTACATTAATACCCTAAATCTCAAATTTTAATCAATTATTAATTGCATGGAGTATGATAATTGCCCTTATCATGTTGTGATAAAAGAAAGGGGATTTAGTATAATGCAATACTTTATAACTTTTGAATTCTAAATTTAAAATTTGTGCATATACTATCCTCAATACACTGTTGTTTTTGTAATTTAAGTGTGAGTTCAGCTTAAATAAGGTTTCATTATTTCATTCTTTAAGATAGTCTAAATGGTAATAAGTGATACTCTGAATATCATTGTATAAATTGGTTGTATTGACTAAGAGTATGATCAATGGGATACCAAATATTTTTCCATCCCTGAGTTTAATTTAATGTATTGGTTTTATTTCATACAACGTCTCTGGAATAAAATTTGTAAATATTGTATATAAATCTTGTTGGTTAATTGAACCCACAGATCTATCATTCACTGATATTGATCACATGGTTTATAATTATTTGAGAAAAGGAATTTGGTAAGTTATTATGTTTAATTATTAAAAATTCATTCCTATCCCTAAATTTTAATGTTTATATTAGTTATAAAATTTCTTTAGAACTGCTAAATACAGTTGTTAATTTGAGTTTATATTAAGAGCTGTGGTGTGCATTATATTTGGATAGTGGCAAAATCTCTCTCACTAACCCAGATAGATGTTGTATAACAATTTTGAAATGTTTGAACCCTGAGAAAAAAAATAGTTGTTAAGTTTCAAGGTAGAATTTCAATTTGTAGTAAATTTTATGGCTAATTATTTATGATAGTTGGACTTGAATTAGCTTACTTTCACTATTTTATGAAAGTCAACCAAACTTTAAGGTATAAATTACTTCTTTTGTCAAAAAATGTATAGTTTGTTTTAACTTTATGATAAATATTCTGATTGTGTCAAGCTTGGAATCCCTACTTTTATTTAGCTTATCTTCATACCATTTAATACAATATTAGTTTTATAGTTTCAGATTTCGGTCTCCATCATTAACATTGTTCTTCAATTTCATCTTGATCGTTCTTTTATTTTATCATTTTCATTTAGCATTAATTCATTATCATAATTGATTAACCATACATTAACTTTTATTCTTTTAGCATCTTAACTATTCCTTAACTCTTATTCTATCTATCAACATTGTAATCATTCATTATTCTCAGATATCTTCATTCTTTTCACTTCATTCTTAGATTCATTTCATTCTACTATCTAATTATTACTTATTTTCATCATCCACTTAGTCATCTACATCATAATTTACTTATTATTTCATTTATAATTTTTATTTCATAATCATTCCAGAGGTATAATTATTAATTATATATTGGTTTGCTGAATATCAAAGTTAACTCATCACATTTTGTTTTTGTATGGATTTTAAAGCTGGTTTGATCAAAAGTTATTATCTTTATTAATGACCTTGTGATCTTCTTTAGATCTATAGTTTCATGTTAGTTTTATTTAATACAGGAATCATTTCATTAGTTTAACCTTTTTGTTTCTTTATGCTTATATTCTTGATTGTTTGGGTAGTGAAGGTTACAAAGGGTGGATTTGATGCCTTGAAATGTGCGGCCAGATTTGTATATATGATTCCATCGATAAAAGAGAAGGTCACTATATATATATATATATATATATATATATTATATTCTTTTGAATGTAATGATATCTCAGGTCTATATCAATATGATCTAATGATTTAATCATTGTAGAAATTTGTATAGAAACAAATGTTTAATAAATCTGTAAATCCAAAGCATAAGCAACTCAAATTTATTGGTTGTTTCTAAAACTTCAATCAATAATGGAATGTGATTTATTGTTATCATTGCTATTCATGTTGGTCCTTTGGTTGGTTTGAATTCAAAATTTTTTATAAATGAGTTGCAATTGTTTTTGTTAACAACTTTGTATAAAATTAATAGATATTTTTAGTAATTCCTTAATATTTTCTTATTAAATTTATACTTATCAATATTACAACTGCATCTGGAACACCTTTATCATTTAAAATTTGGCACACAGTTTTGGTAACTATTTTATTTTTATTTTTTCCATCTGCTTCTTTTAATATCAGTAACAATTTTATTACTTCTTGAAGTTTTTTCATTTTTTATAGATTTAATTGTAAATTTTCCTTCTTCATTCTTTGTTTTTATTACTTTATAATTCTTTGTAGAATTTTGTCACAAATTTCATAATATCATCAGTTTGATTACTAGTTTTACTTTATTTTCCTATTGCTGAAATATCTGTTTTCTTTTATCAAAATTTATCTTTGATAAATCTGTCCTTTACAATTCACAGTTTTACATTTTATATCATTTTTTCCAACTTTTTATAATATCCAGATATTCAATTCTGGATAATTTTAAATATTCTCCTTTTTTTTTATCCACTCTCTTGTTTCAGTTAAAATATGCTGGTAAAATACAAAGTTTTTGTACCACCTAGAATTATTATTACCCTTAGTAAGGTGCCATTTATTTTCTTCTTTATTTCAGTGAGATTTCAACCATCTTCAATGTCCAGTAATATTCTATAATGATTAGCCAATTATAATTAAAATCACTGGAGTATTTTATAAGCATTATAAAATTTAATACTGTTTTTAATATTTTTTTTTTTCTAATTTGGCATTAATAGATTTTAAGTTTTGTAAAACCTTTATTATTATCCAAATTGAATCTATGGAGAACATTGTATTCTAGAAATGCATGTTTTCTGTTAATCAAAATACAGATCAATTTGCTGTACATTCATCTGAATATTAACATATCGTTTTCCATTTAGCATTTTTATCAAAGAAAAAATTCATAATATATATTATTTTTCTATAAATTTCAGGAAATTTTAACTTTTCTTATATGTATAACCATAGTTAAATATTTATCCATAACATTTTCATCTTTCAATCATTTTTTTATTCTAGCATACACATCACACATGACAAATTTAAAGTGCTGTTTGGTATGATCAAAAACATTTTGTATATCTATAAGAAAGTCTACTTTTCCATTACAATAATAACTTGTTGAACATAAATCTGAATTTACTACATCTAATATTTCCCATTAAATTGAATTACTAATTTTGTGATACTATCAATTTCTGTAATATTGTTTTCCATTTTTTATTTATAATAAATTCAGCATTATTTGTCTACAAATTATTTGTGAGTTTACAATAAAGTAAATGCTCAGTTTTCTTCACCCTCTCCCCTGTAACTTTACACATTCCAACAATGTCCCATTTAACATTATACTATGATTTTTTCAGTTTTTGGAATATAATCTTACTTGAAAGTGATCTTCAATTTTACATAGCTAAATTAAAATTCTCATTAAATAACAGCCTGGATTCATAATATATAAGGATACTTGGCATGATCCATGTCCATCCACCACATATTGCCTTAGATGATGATTTTACAATCTTGTAAAAATAAAGTCTTTATTTAGTTTTGTCATGTTTGCAAATATATAATCAAACAAAAAAACGAACACATATTCTGCCTTCAAAAAAACTCAACTATCACTTTAATTAAAAACTATTCCACTTCTATGAAGAAAAATCATATTTGTTTAGTCTTAAATTGATAGATAAAAATCCTTAAACTTACCATGGTAGTTCATATATATAAGTGAATATCTTATCCATGTTAGTTTATTTAATGAATAATCACATAGTCAAATACATACAAGGTCAATAAAATGTATATTAAAATTTTATCCTGTTTAATCCTTTAACATCTCAAAGAGAAATACTTTCTGCAACTGCTATATGGAATACCGTTTTAAATATAAGGTATTATTTCTGTTTGAATTTCTATTATTTTTGCAGATTTATTAGTTTACTTTTTGAAGCCATTATTGCTTAATATTATTTACAAGAACATATATTTTTTATTATAAAATACATTATCGTTTTGCAAATACATCTGCTATCTCATGCAGAATTACAGCAAAATATTTAAGTAATTGAAAATAGCATTATAAAATGACTCATATAATGAATTAAATTAGAAAATTCCAAGATTTACATTTTGTGAGATAGAAAGTTTATTTCAACACTAATAAGATATATGACCATACTAAATCCTATTGGTTATAGAATATGCTTGACGTTAATTTTTTTTTCAATAAATATTTGATTTTACAAATTTTTATCTTAGTCATATTGTTTTTGAATTCTATAAGTCAGTTTTACCTTTTCTAGATATTTGATCACTTCTTTCCATTATTCAGACAGAGTTTTTTTAATTTTTTTTTCAAAGGCAGAAATCATCCAGATATCGTATGCTTTATTTCTGACGCTCTTACAATTGAGTTTACGACAGAATAAACAATTTACAGAATAAAGGAGAAAATTACCCTAGTAACTACAATAAAATTAAAATGTTATTGTAAAAGTTGAGAATAATTTAATTATCAGCAGATGTTATTACATTAATTTATTGTTTTAAAAAACACACACACATTTGATTGCTGCCTCAGATTATTAGGAAATTTAATAAAAGAAATATAGATATTTCACTGATTACCAAAAGTGACATGTTGGATTCTAGCACAAAAAATTCTAGATCTTACATCCATATATTATCTAAAACTGCATTAATAAACATAGTTATTCTAAAATTATGTTTAATATTATACCACTAAACAATCTTGTATGCATATATTTATAATGCCATTTATCATTATGTTGAGATAGTATGTACATTTTGTTTCAAATGTTATTCATACACATCGAATAGATTTGATAATTTTTAATAATTATTTCCAATTTTATTTGTCTATTGACATTTTATTATTTTTCTATGGTTATTAATATAAAAAGGTAAGCTTTTCTGTATATTTATTTGGATGAACATGTGATCTATTATTTTTTTATAGTTTCAATAAAAATTAAAAAATGTATAATGATTAAATTTCATTTTAAATTGATGATTAATATAAATACAATTTTTAACTTTAATAAATATTAACATTTTTACAATAGTTGAATTGTTTTAGGAAGCTGTTTAAATTTATGTAAATCATAAGTCAATTATACGATTAGAAGTCTTCTGTACAAACAAAACACATTTTCCTAGTGGGATTAAAATAAGTGCATCTAATGGAAGCAATGTCAAAAAATAATCATCAGTAAAGAAATAATAAAATTATAAATATGTATATTTTTTCGAGGTTTCAATTCATTTTTAATTTTATTTTTTAATAAGTAATATATATATATTGTAATAGGCCAGGATATTACTCGGGGGGGGGTGCATCTTTCTATGGTTGGACTTTGGGTCTTCAGATAGGATGGAAATGATTATGCAATGAAATAAATAACATATTATTGTATCTACTACTCCAATAGACTAGCTCTGTATATTTTTATTAACTTAGACACAATTTGCATTAGTTCATCCAGTTCACACTATTTCCTGGCTCCATTATACCATAGCATTCAAACTCAGGAAGTAATTGCTATAGATTCTTTTAACAGGGGACAAAATTACAGTGGTCAGTAATTATTACATCTCTGTATAGATGACAATTGAGTATCCAAACATTCTAAATATTCTCCAGTATCACTTCACATAGAATAAAGTATGTTTATACATATTCAATGTTATTATACTAATTGGTGTGAATGCCTTTTTGTGATAATACAAGTAATAGTTATAATGATGAGCTAGAAACCAAAATAAAATAATAAATTCTATAACATTTATTGAATGATAGCAAAAAAAAAGTAATAATAATACAAGATAGTTTAACAATAGTGAGTTATATAATCATCTATGTCAAGGATGAGCTACCATATTGTTATTTAAAATAATGAAAATCCTTATCCTTAACCTATGGTAAAAATTCATGTACTTGTTACCAATTATTTACAAATGCATATATATATATTATATATATATATATATATATATATCTATATATATATATATATATATATATATATAGAAAATAATAATTTTGTAAGATTGCAAATCTGAATGGCTAAATCAATACTACTTACAGTCACATTTAAATGATTATCCATGCTGAGTTCATATTGATGATTATCTAACTTCTTGAGGATCCTTTCTTATTTATGAATACTTCTAATATTAATATGAAAGTATATCCATGCAAGAATGTTAGTCAATTATACCAAAAAACAAAAACAAAAAAAACTCATAAAATATTAATAAGTAATAACAACAAAAAATTCTGTCCTACATTTAATATACATACTTAATGTGAAATATTATCAAAATATTACCTCTTTTCATTCCTCATTAGTATGCCAGAGTCATATTGGTGATGGAAGGGCAAGATAACCTAAATTTTATTTAATAATAAAAAAATGCTTAATTAAACTTTAACAATTTACCACCCTTCTTATTTTTAAAATGAATTTTTCCATGATTTAGACACTTCTTCTTCCAAGTGTAGAAACAAAACTAAATGAAAATAATAATAATAATAATAATAATAGAAAACAAAAATCAAAAATAATAATAATAATAATAATAATAATAATTCCAAGTGTAGAAACAAAACTAAATGAAAATAATAATAATAATAATAATAATAGAAAACAAAAATCAAAATTTTTAATTAATTATGTTGGTTAAAGTCCAATGAGTTTGCTGGAAATTTCCTTTGTATTATCAGACCATCCTTTTTAAGACCGATTTCCTTGAATAATGATAACATACTACTCCTTCAAAAAATGGTATAATCATTCTTGGAACAATAGGACATTCTTATCCAGTTGTTTTCTCTTGGTTCATATACAAGAATTTCTCCAAAGACAGATGTTTCTTTAGGCTTTGTGGTAATAGACAATTGAAGTCACTGTGCTTTCATTGTTCCAGAAATGATGTTTACCACTATGGCATCGTTAATTTAACTGGAAAACATTGTACAGTGATCTATATCATATAAAGATTTCATGTGATTTTAGTTTAGCATTTACTAGCCATGTATGTATAAGAATTATTTTGCTTCTTTTCCTCAGTTATTAATGACTATTTACTTTCTTTCTCTTCATGCAAATAGAATTAATGTTTCTTAAAATAAAATTTAAAAAAAATATTTACTTGTTTAGGATGAATGGTGTACTTATTAAGTTTGAATTTAATTGCAGGTTTGGCTTTCTAATTAGTTCAGTGCTTTTCAAATTCCATTTCATTTCAAATACATATGTCCATTTTATAGCATTGAAATTTAAGTATGATGAGGTTGACTTTTATTTAGCGAAAGCTTTATTTTGAAAGAGAAAGGATGAAGATTCAAACTGTGTTTATACAATATTCAGTTTGATAATGAGATTAATTCATTTCTGACTGTTGGTGTATTGAATCATGCATTTTCTTATACACTGATATCATTTCCTATTGTTTTAATAGATTTTATTTATAAAAATTGGACTAAATCAATTATTTATTGAAGTTTAAATTTTGTTTCTATAGTTGGTCATCTAGGAACTGATTTGAAATTAGATCATTATTTTATGCATCCTGCCAAATGTCTCTATTATTGTTCTGGTTTGCTTGTGACATACAACACTAATTTTTTTTTAGTTTTGATGATAGCCTACATATATATTTGTTTGAACTTTTTAGAGTGTTAGGTTCGATTACTTATAATTTTATAATTTTTCATTATGATAGAAAAAATTAAACGGTCTCGGAATTCTGTGTTTTAATCACTAATAAGTCAAATGTTTAACCTGTATATGTGAGTCTTAAAAGAAAATATATTAAATTGCTTAGTAATCTAAGGGTTAAGCACATACTTTTGATGGCACAATTTGGTGAATCTGAGATGGTGTGATAAGGTTATAAGCTACCCCTACAATATATATATATTACAAATAGTTTTAAACATCTATATTTTTAAACTGAATTTAAAATTAAGTATTAGATAAGCAATTTGATTTGTAAAACGAAAGCTGCCTCACTGAATAGATAATTCATCAGCAGATCCATGTTGTGCAAAATAAACGAACACACAGATGAAATTTTAAATATATAATTGTATATGAAGATATATATGTTTTATAAATATGAAGGCTAAATTTATTTGTAAAAAGTGATTTAAATATATATATATCTGGATGGTTAATGCAGCAGATAAATAATCCATTTACTTTTGTTTTTATTATTAAGTGGAGTTTGTTATAATGTAACATGTTTTTTCTCGATCCTTGAAAATGCCTATAAAATATAAATAGTTGAAACGTTCGAACAAGTGGATATATATACACAACAAATAATGTTTTTGTAAAAAAAAAGGGGAAGTGTTTTAATTATAGAATTGTACAGATAAATAATGAATTAAAAACCCAAAAGTTTCTAATCATACCCATCTGATCATTTTAGATTCGCAAAAGGCATTTGATCTATCAAAGTGCAAATTATCTGCTTTTTTTTATTTGTATGAGTATCAAATCTCAGAGCATTCAGTTTCCAAAATATTAGATAATGTTTACGAATATATATATATTTCTCCCGCCCCGGGCCACTCCCCCCCTCCCCCCCCAAAATAAATATATTGGAAATCCCTACCGGTTCGCTCTATATTAATGAAATTTCAATAAATGTTACAGCAAGTTCAAATTATAGGTTCGTTTTTAAACAACCTAAATTTCGGTTCGGCGGGGAAATCGGCGGTTTGGCAAACCCACGGTCCACCTCAATGGCTAGAACACTATCCCCCATACTACTATTACAATAATAACTCTAGTTTCTTATGACTTCAACTTCTAATCAAGACTCTTTAACAATTAAAGTTTAATTTTCTCTAATAATAATAATAGTAACTAGCTCAAATGAAATAATCCAGGTTCTTAAATTTATTCTATGTTAATAAACTATGGTGCAAATATGATAAAGGTTTTATGTCTAATCTCTACCTGAAGTTAGTTATAATAAAACTAATAATCACAATCTTCTTGCTTATCCTCTAGTGTTTCTAAAATTATAACGTAATAAATTGTTAATAATCTAATATCCCCTTTTTATCTTTAAGTATAAAATAAATTATAAGGCAGTGTTTAGATAATCTGATAAATAAAGCAAGTGGCAACTAATAGCATATAATTTGCAAAATATTATGATATGGATTGATGACCAGTATGCAATGCAATTTTATAATTATTTAATTACAAGAACATCAATAAATAATTAAGATTAAACATACTTTCTATTTATCTTTTGTGCAAACAATCTATACTTAGTTTATGGTTGTGAACATACCTGTGAATTCTGCAATGATGTAGAGAAAACAAAACTCAGCACAAGTTTTAATAAACAAATTTTAAAATTTTATTAACATCAATAAAAATAAATAAAACAAACAAATCCTCTCTCTATTTCAGTTCTCTTTTCTTTACCTCATACGAATTATACTTTTATTACTTTTATTGTTAATTAAGCTTTTTGCCTTTAAAAGTTTTATTTATTCTCTTAGGTTTTCTATCCTTATTTTACTATTTTATGGGTAACACCTTCTTTACCTTTTAATATTAAAGTTACTGTTTCTAAATTATCTATGTGGATAAACATAATTTATAACATCTATTTTACAATCATATGTTTTTAAAAGAAATATTTTCTTGTATCTTTTATAAGTCCTCGCTTTTTCAAATTTTTATTACTTTTACGTTGTTCTCCAATGGAAACTATAATACGTTTATTCCATAAGCCATACTCATGTATAATACTATAACTTTAATTATCACCTGTTACGTTTCCATATACTATAATTATCGATGTATTGTATTTTTTAAATATGCTCTTTATTTTTAAAAAATATAATTACAATAAGAAAATTATATTTAATATTTTTTATTTCTATCGGTATACTTTATAAAATATAGTTCTCTCTAAAAAGGATAAAATAATCCTACTCCTCCCTTCTTAGGTATTTGCCTTCTTTCAAATCATAATCCTTCTACCAACATCTTATTCCAAAAATAGCTCACTAAAATATCTATGTTCCTTTTATAGCTATCTATATGTGAGTTGCGAAATACTAAAGTAGAAGTGTATAGGATATTGGGAAAATAGATATATATCATATACTCAAAAATGGAAAGTGAAAGGTCCAACATTCGTCTAATAACCTTGGTGATAGCGGGGCTATTACTCAGCTACCAAACACAGTCGACTCACAAGATTATAAAATACCACGTCCAAGACAACAGCCAGTCGGGTTTGTTACCGATTACATCTAAAACTACCTATTTTTCCTCCCTGTAGCTCCAGTTTATACTCCTCTTGGTTCCTCACCACTCAAGTCACTACCCAAACTATCTCTCGAGTTTTTGTTCCAACATCAATAAAATACTAACTACTTTTAAAAACATAAACAAAATTAGCTAATATAAAAACTTTCCTATTCCTAGAACATTTGTCTGCTTTATTACACGTAGGTTCAACATCTACGTTTTGTTAAAATAACATTTAAATATCCCAATCGGAAAATTAACAGAAAATATCACATAAATGGTTATATTGAACATATTAATAATAAAATATTATTGTTGTATTTTTTAAAATTAATCATCTCAAAGTGTTTTAGAGTGTTGTTTTAAAATGTTTACATAATAAAATAAAACTTTTGGCTACTTCATTCGATTCTCAGGTCTAAATAAATAAAACATACATTATATATCATTAATAATTATAAATTTACCAAAACAATCTTTTCTTCCTATCAGAGTTTGTAGTGTTTTTTCTCTTGAGCATCAAATATACAATCTATATACTTTTATTTTAAATCAAAATCAAACTATTTCTATAATTTATCATTATTTTTGTTTTCCTATCCTTCTAAAACTTAATGTTTACTTAGATTAGTAAAAAATAATTAAACATAATCACATATTTTTCTGATAATCTTGGTTGTCCCATAATTTTATTATTTTTCTTTGTTTCTCCTTTTGTTTTAAAGTTTTAAATAAATTATTCATTTAATAATGTTTAGCGTCTTTGTTTTAGTGTTTAAAATTTAAAAATTTTATTAGTTATCCATGAAGTTTTATGTTGCATTTAGGGAGATCTTTATTTCTAGTTAAACTACATATTATATTGGTAATTGTTTTATGGATCAATATTTTATATTTTCTTCTGTAAAATTTTTTTTTCTTTAGGCAAGTGTTTTCCTTGGTAAACTCACTTTCTCTTATTATTTTATATACACTACTTTCGATCTTTAACTATTTTCTAGAGTATTTTCTCAAGTATCTTAAAGAAAGAATTCAAACTATTTCAATATTAAAATTCCTTTTGTCCTTTATTCTTATACGAATAATACTTATTTTTATTTTCCATTATTTCATTGCTTTAATCTTTCTTGTTTTATACACAAAAACCTTTCAAGTGATACGCTATATAAACTATATCAACGAATAATATTAAATATTTGGAACATTATAAAATTTAAACTTGTTTTAAAATCTATCCATTTTCTATTGAAACTCGATTATATTTCGATAGAATCCACTGCGTTACTGTAAAGTTAGTGAAACATTACTATGAAAAACTTTTTTTTAAAACATTTTATTCTAAGATTCTCTTCGGATGATTTTTAAATTGTCAGTTGGTTTCTTTCAAAGATATTATTAAAATTATAATAAAATTGACTAATAAATTGAAGAAAAAAATTAGAGAGTTAAAATTTTACTCTGTCTGGAGTCAAACATTTTTGTTCTCCCCATTTATACAATTAGTTGGGTGATTTTGGTTGTCTGCCAAGATCTATTTTTTTATTGGTCAATCCCTACTTGGATTTATAAACAATTTTAAAGTTTTAAAATCATGACGTAATAGACTTAAATGTTAACTAATTATTATTTTTAAATAAATTATTATCTATTACAATTTAACTACCTTTAAAACAATTTTGAAACAATAATTAATAAAGGTGTATACTATTAGTTTTATTATGATGTGTGAATTCCATCCACTTCTATAATATACTATTTAAATATTTTAATTATTAGTATTAATTTAAAGGTGCTTATACATAAATATTCAGACATCAGTAGTCATTTCCAGTGTTTAGTCTATTTTATTGTCTTAATAAATTTGACTTTATAAAATAATTATATAAATTTTGAAAAAATTTAGAAAATATAGAATTAGACAATTCTACCATCACATATTTATTATTAAATATATCATATTAATCTTTTACTGCTTAATATAATCTATAATTTTAAATACTATTTAATATTAATTTTAAAATTTTTTAGTAATTGACCATTTATAACTATCATTGACCTATAGAAAAGGGCACAATATATATATATATATATATATATATATATATATATATATATACATATATTAAACTTTGTTTATATTTTCATTGTGTGAACATTGTAATAAATTATAATGAATGATGAAATACATCTATCTAAAGTCCTTATTAGCATTTTGTTAATTACTTAAGAAATTCATTTAAACTTAAAATAACACAATAGGCATGAATTAATATAAGAACACAGATTTTACTAAGTACCGAATGTGTAAAATAAATTCTGTATGTTTAATAATTATATATAATATATTCTGTGTATTTTATAACATAATTTCGTTATATTAATTATTTATTGATTGCATCGAATAAAGCATTTATATCTGATGTAATTTTATGTCTCATCCTTATTAATAATTCTTATTAGTTTTGCCATATTTGTAAGTTCTATGATACATAGTATAACGAATCATTTTATCTTTGCTTTATTTCTAACAAATAAATATAATACAATGATATTGACAGCACATGGAAGGGAATGTAGTATCCATTCTTATATATACTATATTTAATGTTTTCACAATTATATGATGTAAACAAAATATTCTTTGGGTTAAACCATTTATTATTTTGTATTACTTGCAACTTTTCAATGAAATAATACCTGCCATTGTCAAGAGCATGTTTAACAAAGTCATTAGATCTCAAGTAGTAACAAGATGGAGTGTGAGGTAAGCAATAAGATTGAATATGAAGTAGTTGAATATTCAGAGTAAGTGGATATTAACAAAAGATTTATTTTCTTTAGTTTGACCATTAATTTATTTCAAATTTATATTAGGATATTTATATTTTATAGAGAAAAAATAAGTGGTTACACTAAAAATATTATTGTAAAGCATTACATAGCATTGTTACTAAAAGAGAAAAGGGACAAAATGGATAACTAAACTATTTATAGAGTAGCTTTACCTTATATTAAAGGAGCCACTGATAAGATCAGTAGAAAATTATCTAATTGTAATACAAAGACTACTTTTTCCACTAGCAAAAAAATATTATGTGATTCTATAAACCTAAAGACAGAGTACTTTTGGAATACCAGTGTTGTTTATGAAATTCCATGTTTACAGAACTCAAAAAAGTTATATTGGTCTATTAAATAGATGAATTAATGTCAGAATTAAGAAATATAAAAATGCTTTCAACAAGAAGTTAAATACATCAGCTTTTACTTTACATTTTTTAGAAATTGGTCATAAACCTGATTTTGATAATGCTAAAATATTTGCGATTTGAAAAAAGTATAACTTAAGAACTATGATGAAATCTATTGAAATATTTAAAAGACCACTGGTTTAAATAAAGTGGATGAAGAACAGCATATTTTATTTTTGTGGACACCACTTATTTTATGTGCTTATTTTAATATAAACTTGAAATAAATTAATGGTAAAACTGATGAAAATAAATATTTTGTAAGGCACATCTGAATACTCAACTACTTCATGCTTAGTCTCATTCTTTACTTCACACTCCATCTTATTATTACTTGAGGTTTAATGGCTTTTCTTTAAAAACTTCATCTTGGCAATGGTTGATGTCATTTTCTCAAAATATTGAAAAGAAATACAAAATAATAGATGGTTTAACCCCCAAAATACTTTGTTTATATCTAAGTTAACTACTAAAAATATACTATATGTATTTTAGTAATGATAAAAATAAACAGTAATTATAAAAAAAAAAACTTGTATGAAAGTATTTACAATTACATTGCAATCATTAGCCACTGAATTTATTTGGACAAAAATAAATAACACATGATTTTCAGGATCTAAAGTTATTATATAATATACAATCAGATAATAATGATCTACATAGTTCTTGACAAATCACATATCTGCTTTTTGACTTATGTAGGCAATTGATAATGATTATAAGATAATCAAAAGTACTTCTGAAAAGTTTAATAGTATTGTTGTTTATTTTTTACAGTTACTGTTTAAAATTATTACATATGTGTTAGATCTTAAATTTGCACAGTATAAACCTCTACAGGGTGACATTTTAATTGTTTTCTCTAATAATATCTTTTGTAATCATTTAATATTTGTTTTTAGCATTAAAACATTATTAAATAATCCAATTAAATAAATTGAATTTGATTTGTTAAAAATATTTTTACAAACAAAAACATTCTAAAAATTATATTTGAATTTTGCACATATTAAAAAAAGTATTAATAAATAGAGAACTATAAATGTTTTCATCACTCAGTTGTCATAAGGAAGAGAGATCCCAGAAAATAAAATAAAAATATTGTTTGATTAAATTTATTTTTACAATGTGATTAAATAAATGTTAAACTTAATAAATCTGTAAATTCTGCTTTAAAATATGAAAATTGCTTTATAATTTTTAAAATATTTCAAAAGATCCTAACAGTATGCCAATAATGACATTTAACAATCAGTTTTACAAAGCATGATGATTGTAATTACTGCAGTTTTGTTTTTTCCTATTAGGATACAATTATTAACTTCTATTTTTAAAAATAAAACATATTAGTGTAAAGTAAAAGGGTAATCATGTATACATTTTTAAAATAATTATTATATAATTATTTTCTATTCCAAAATCTTTATAAAGTAATCATCCAAATAGTCTTAAAATGGATTACAAAGAAATAAATGTTTTATGAATGTGGAAGCAAAAATAAAATCCTTTAAAATTGATGCCTATTCAATTATACTAACATTATCAGTTTTTTTTTTAATTAATAAGTCAGTATTCACAATTTTGGCTTTCTAAAGGTAAAATTATTGAGATCTCTCATCAGATAATCATAGAAATATGATGTTAAGAAAACGCCTTTTCTTAGTATTTTTTTATGTTGAAGTATATATGAAATAATGACTATAAAAAAGAAGAAGAAGAAATTAAGATTCCTTTAATTGTCAACTAAGTGTACACTCCTTAAAGTGATAAAACTAAATAATAGAATGGTTCTTGTCTATACAACCCTGCTAAAACTATTGCTAGCATCATTATTACAGGTTCATTATGACCTATATTAATCATAAATTTGTTTAAATTTATCTACTTGATAAGTTTCCTAACCTGTTAAATTATGGCAATTAATTTCTGTGAATGGAATCAATGAAATAAATAATTAGTTTCATTTTTATTGAACATGTTGAAAATTTTAAAAAAAGGATGCCAGTTTAAAATGTGACACTATTAATTATGAAATCCCATTTAATTAAGCAGGGAATGTGGGATGTATCTCAAGTCAAATAATAAACATTAGATTTTAAATTTGCATAACCTTATTGTATAATATGGAATAAAGTTGGCTATGTTTTCTCTAACTGTGAACTAATTTAACAAATCTGCAACATTAACATCACCTAAGTTAAGATTAAATTTGTTCTGGTCAACAAAAGGTAATTTATTTACAAAAACTGTTAAGAATAGATGATATTCTTTTTTATTCAGTTTTCTGATATTAATACAGTGCATTTCTTTAGCTATTATATAGACAAAATAAGATTAGGTTCTCCTGTTCCCCTTCATATACATTAATGATGTGCAAATTTAAGATTTGATATTTATTATTTGACTTCTCAGATAATTAATGCAGGTAGATTTTATTCTTTGTTTAATTAAATATAATTTCATAATTAATAGTGGCATATTTACATCTGTATTTAGAAATTATTCTACATCAATATTTTAATATAATCAGAACGCTTTATTTATTTGTAATGCAATTGCTAAAAACAGAGAAATCAATTTCCTACTTTACTGCTATTAAGTCAGTCAATTTGTTTAGTTATTTCACAACTAGAAAAAAAAGTTAGTTAACTTTCCTAAGCCACAAATGCCATATCTAAACAATATTCAATGTCTCACACTAGCAAGGTACACTTATGATGGCAAAAGGAATGGAATCTACTCTTACTTGCACTTTAAGTTGTTATATATAAAGCTGATCTAGATGAGACCAATTGTGAGTATAACATACAATTTGTAAAAGATCTTAACAATATCAAATGAAGTTCATATCAACTCAATTAAATATTGTTCACGTCTGTTAAAAACTAAATTTTTTTCTAATATTCTCTAAATTTCTTTCCTATATAATAATATAGATTACAAGCACAAATGAAATTCACTTTGAGAACTATTGAGATTTCATTTATTTATAGGCAATTAGTTACTAAACTAAATCATCAATGTTAAAATGCCAATGACCATAATTGTATTCATCCATAAGAATAATGTTTAGTAAGTAGATCATTGTCAGAAACATCCATCATCATTATTTTAAGTAGTTTTATTACAGAGAAGTATGAAATCAGAAAAATGGCTGGTTATATATTCCTAACAATAATCACACATACTCTCATAATATTTACATAAAGATAATGCTGGCTTACATAAATAAGCTTTATTGTTTTAAGAATAAAAGATTTCTACATATGTAGCACCAACTGTTGTGTCTATATTTCATCATTATCAAAATCATTTTTAACAATTATTAGTCTATTGCAGACTGAAGACCTTTCCTACTTTAATCTAAATCTTCCACATTATAGCCTTTCTTCTTTATATCATTTCAAAAAACTTTTTTATTTCATTCATGCATATCATTTTTATGTCTTATAAAATTTCTTGAAATCCTATTTAAAATTTTAATCATCATATTATTGTGTCTTCAAAAAATTATTTCCAGATTATCATCATTTTAATTTCTTAAGTCCTTCAATTATGTTGTAAAACCTGTTTACTCTTTCACTACGATTTCATTTTCAATAATTTTCTGTTATTCCTAAAACATGGTTTTTTTTTTATTCTTTGATAAATAATCTAAAATTTCTATATTGTTTTTCAGTTAGCTAAGTAAGTCTCTTATCTATATGTAATTACTGGTAAAACACATATACTAAAAATGTGTCTTTTCCACCACATAAACTTATTTATTTTGATACTATATTATTTCTAACAAAAACACTATATCTAAATTTATCCTTTATGTTTTTATTCTGCATTAATAATCTGACACAGAAATTTATAGTTATCAATTTCTTCTATTTCATGATTAACAATCTCAATTTTCTTCTGAAAAATTATTAATTATTTTAGCTTTTATATATATTTATATTTTCTTATTTTCATCTGATAATTTTTGCAGCATTTCCTAAAACTCTGAGGTATTAATTGCAAAAATGATTACATTACTTAAATACAAGCTCATAAAAGTAATGTCATGTTATATATGACTTGCTTTATTAATTATTATAATTACTTAAATATAGATAACTCAAATAATTTCCATTTTATTTTACTTCCTTAGTTTTCCATTTTAATTTACAAAATACTTCCTATAAAATAGCTTCTAAAAGTTTTGTTGAAATTGAATCTCCTTACATATACATTTCTCAACGTTAATTTTGCTAATATCGCAGTGTAATTTAACAATAGCAGATTGTATTTTGATAAATATACTTCAGAATATGATATCTCGAATTTATACTCTGGTAATTCTTAATTTTAATCCCAGTGAAAATGTCTCCATGATCTGCTAATAAAAAGCTTAATAGCAATTCATATTCATAGATGATTTTTGTAATTTCTTTCAATGCTTGAATGTAATCCATTGTGCTAAAACCATTTTAAATTTAGGTTGTTCTTTTGCTTGGTTAAAATATTAAAATTCCTTGCACACAAGTTGTTTTTATTTCTGTAAAAATTTTGTATAGAACTATTAAAAGACTGTTAGGTCTACTACTTTTAACATTTTATTTATTATTTTTCTTACATATTATATTACTACAGCATTCTTCTGATCATGTGGTACATTTTTATCATTTAGTAAAAATGGTCTTCTTCCCTAGCCTCTTTTAATTTATGAATAACAACTGCATCTTTTTCTAGAGCCTTTTCCTTTTTTCTAAGATTTAACTGAATATCTCAATTCTTTATTTAAAATAATTGACAATTTAAAAGATGGAAGAGTTGATTTTCTTTTTTATTACTATAATTTTTATTTATTTAAATTCTTACACATTTTACTATCATCTCACTTTTTAATAATAGTTTCATTTTTTTCTTTTTATTGCAAAACAACTTTCCTTTCAATATCAAGATGTTGCAATGCAGTTTTGAGATTTTTTTATTCTTTTCTGTTTTTCCTCACCATGTCACAATTATATTTTCTTTTATCATTATTATCTTATTTTTGTATCATTTTATTAAATTCTAAATGTTCAATTATTTTTTTAATATTTCATTTTAAAAATTTTCCATATTCATTTTTTTTTTCACATATTGTTTTGTTGCAATTTTTTTTTCAGTTCTCAATGAAATATCAGTTATTTCTTTATTGATTTCATTTAAGTCTAAACCAGCTTAAAAGTCTGCAATTATTTTAAAACGATTTGCAATTATTATTTTAAATTTACTGGAGTGTTTTTGAAATTATTAACTTTATTTATTTATTAATATTGGCTTTGTCAAAAGTGTCATCCACTAGTTTTGCATTAACATGTATTTTACATTTCCTTATACGACCAACATTTCTTGTGTTCAATTTATTAAAATATTATAATTTTGAAATATATAATCCAATTCTACTGTATTTTCATTTGAATGCTTTCATGTCTATTTCTCTTTAGCATTTTTCTCAATGAAAATAATTATAATTTGAAAAGTGAACACCAATAGTCTTTCCTTATTTTTCCTAAATATGTTTTATTTTAATAAGTTACTTTTTTCATATATTATACAATCCACAACCCTTATGTATATGAATGCAGTAAGCTGTGCAA
Organism: Epiperipatus broadwayi; assembly: GCA_028023455.1. Taxonomy (NCBI): domain Eukaryota; kingdom Metazoa; phylum Onychophora; class Udeonychophora; order Euonychophora; family Peripatidae; genus Epiperipatus; species Epiperipatus broadwayi. The sequence goes on along the minus strand of JAQFVV010012481.1, from coordinate 853,312 downwards.
TCAGATTGAAATTTGAAAAAAAAAATTGCATATAATTACTTATTTTTAAAATAATAAATTAATGGAGTAATAAATTATGAAAATGATAAAAAATTCAATCTACATACTATATCTTATTTCATAACCTCATCAATTTATTAAATGACCCTTATATAATGGGTATATCTATAAATACTTTATGTTTTACTGGGTTTAATACTTTATTCATCCCCCATCCCCATTACAGCCTTTTTAATACATCGTCACATATTTCTTGAAATCACTTGTTAATTATATACTTATACTTTATGAAATAAAAAAAATATCTTAACATCTCATATGTATGCAACATGAAATTTTAATAAAATCTTAATAAAAAGGGAGAGGAGCACAAAATGTTCATAAATTAATTAATTTATTGCTAATTAAATGCTACCATCTTGAAATATTTGAATTAGCTACAATATAATAAAAATTAAAGCTTTAACAGTTTCCACTAGAATCATTCTTGTTTAGTTTTGCTTTATCATGTATGGTCTAATTTTAATACATAATTTCATAATACTCAAAATAATTATCTGTTTTTGTTGGTTAATCTTTTTAATTAACTAATCTCTCATCCAAATACTGTTTTTTTTAAGAATTGTACTTCTATATTCATAGTGGAATTATATTTTATTATTGATTTAATTTTATTCATCAATATTATTTATATTTTTCTGTAGTTTATTGGCACTTATTTTCCATCATACGATGATCTACAGAAAAAATAAGACATTTTCTGACTCTATTCATTTTCTTTTTATCAGGGAATACCTTTTTAAAAAGTGACAATTAATCAGTTAATGATGGCAATTATAAAATCATCTTTTAATTCAAACCATTGATGAATAACTTTCTTATGATTACAGTTGAAAATTATAATAATAACATAATTTTTCAATGCTGATTTTGCTTCCTTTTCATACTAAATTTGAGGTTGTCTTCTTTTTCTGTAAGAAATTGCATTATTTCTTGAGAAATTTAATTTTTGATATCTTCAAACATTGGTAACTAACAAGTGATTTTCTCTTTCTATTAAATCAATTGCAAATACAATTGGAGAACACTAAAAATAATTAACAGTCATTATTTTTTGTTTTATATACCATCATGTTTCCATATAAATCTGAATCAAAAACATGTCTGTTTATTAAATAATGATTTATGAGATTTTTGAACAGCCTCAGGTTAATTACTTATTTAATCAATACATTTAATGCAAAACAACACAATTATATATAGTTTATTCTCCTTTTATCTTTGATCAATAGTTTTAATTTTATAAAAATTGAAATGAATTTTTCTACAATACAGGCTTTTTAAACCTGCACTTTTATATATATATTGTAACGATCCGGAGAAGGCGACTTAACGTAATCTGCACTACAGGGCGCCATCTAGGCATTTGAACCTAGAAAAATTTATAAAGTAGGCAGATACGTAAGTCAAAAAAAAAAATTTTTTTTTTAAATATTTTGGTTCCGGTCGTTAGCCCATGTCACTAGCTCAGGGAGTAGCAGAGATTTAATAATATCATATCTTATCTAATTAGATTTCAACATTAAAAAAATAAATAAAATAAGCCACTGCCAGTAATTAGCATACAAACATTTATTTATGCACATATATATAAGATTTAAAATTATTTTAGTATTAGTTTTACATTTTAACATTTAACATTATTTTTAACTTTGATTTTTGACTTTAATTTACATTTAATTACTATTATATTCTAATTTTACATTTTAATTAAGTTCGCACAGATAAATTTATGAAAGCTTGTTTATAATGTTGAATATAGATCGGTTACATAGATTTCACGGTCAAAAACATTTCAAAGTAAACATAAACGATCAAAATACAAAATTATTGATTACTGACAATTGCGGAGGGAAATTTATATGTAACCCAATAGTATTCACCATAAGATACTTGCATTGTCACCAATAACTTAAAAGACATCCGAATAAATACATTTTAGATACTCACCGTAAGGTATCATTATTTATCGAATGTCTATATATTTTGATCAAATATGAAAACCCAAAACATACTTAACCGATAAACAATCCATGCAAGCGTCTATAAACAACTTAAATTTAATGCATTTTTATTTAGGGTCAAGTATGAATAGACCACATAGATTTGCTTTTGAAAATAAACATTCTATCCCTATTTAACCTTAGGTTAAAATTCGTAGTCAAACTGGCATCAATTCATCTGATATATCGATGTATTCAATGTAATAAAATACGGCAGCACAAAAAGTTAAGAGAAGAAATTGCTTCTCATGAGATAGGAATATTACATCTATCTGCAAAGAAGAGCAATAAAACAAAAAAACTCCATAGAAAGGAACTGCGGTATCCGACTTATAATTCCTTCCATAGGCAAACGGAAGTGTGCGGCGTATGAAGCGATTCTGCCCGTAGCGAATCAATATTACATCTACTAATCACACCAATATATCCAATCCATTGACCCAATTTAACCACGAAACAAATAACCTAAGATTACCCTCCCCTAATATAACTTTACAAATCTATACAGCCATTCACGCCCGACTTAAGTTTAACATTGATATAATTTAACTTAACGGAAAACAGAAATCATAATAAAACTTAAAGAACAAAATTAAATAAATGGAAATGATTTTAAATAAATAAATAAAAAATACATCAAATAACATTATTAATAAATTAAGTTGGTCAGATAGGATAATATTGCAATCATTTAAATATGGAAAATTTTAATTTAATGTTCATTATTTATAAAAGTTCTTACGGTTTAAAAAGTTCATCTTTATCCGTTGCTTGCCATGAACGTGAATTCCCACGCCGTCCTAAGATTGGTATCCATTTAGCCATTGTTTTATTTATTCATTCGGAGGTTTTTTAGTTTAATTGGTCCTCAATGTAGGAAACGATAGTTCATTTCTCTTTTCTTTAACAGCTGAAAGAATTGACAGTGCGTCTGTCAATTCCTCCACCTCCAACTCCGTACTACTACATATAGTCACATCGTAATAATCAATTTCCAATCACTCACTAATTAATAATTTCCAAACTTGTCCTTTTTATATTAATGTGAAGGATTGAATTTACATTACGTCACCGATGCGATGGTCCTTTCGCTGCGGTCCGATTCCATAGGGATTTCTTCTTATTTGCTAACAGTTTCTATTGTTTTCCTATCTGACTGATGTTTTTACATTTAAATGCCCAAGGCTGGTTTACATTTAACTAATTAACAATCATTTCCATTTCTGATTAATTACCCTGTTTTCCAAATCAAAATATATTTAAAGATAAATTTAAAGATATAATTTTATCTCCAAATCTTTTTAAAATTTAGTTTTAAAATACTTTTTCTTTAATAAAGTTTTATTTTAATAATTTTTCATTATCTGTGCGATTTAACATGTACGAGTTTAAGATGATATTTAATTTCAATTTTTAATTCTTAAAGAAAATTTTTAAATGCGAACTTCTTATTTTAACTTGTTTAATAATATAAAAAAAAAAAAACAATGTAACGAACGTCTGTGCTCGTTACATATCAGTAAAGTTGCTTAAAAAAAATGATCAAAAAAAAAAAATTTACTCAGGGTTAGTAATTACGGTACACGATTAACAAAATTTACAAACATTCGGTTAGTATAAAGACTAAATACAAAAAGGAAAAAAAATGTTGACTATCGCTTACCTAAGGACCATTTACGTTTACACCTCCTCCCCCCGAGAATTCTATTTTATTTTATACATTTTATTTTTACTCACGGCATGACAAGCAAATTATTTAAATTATTTAGGAAGGTTGCATTGAGATAAATATGTTTTAAGATAATGGATTTATACGTGTATATTTGCAGCACAATTATAAATACCACTACTTATTTATGACTGATTAAAATGCTTAAATAGGATTACGCTGAAGTAAATTCCCAACGGTACTCATCATAAGGTATCACATTTCGATCATAAACTTATGTGGCTGTGCGCACCTATACACATAAAAGCATAATATATATCAACAAAAAAAAAACATATCAATTGCAACCTTTTGACTTTTTTTTTTTTTTTAAACAAAATTTAGTTTTAAAATTATTTATACGTTCTCGTGTTTAATATATATGCGCAATTTCTTCTGGCAGTGCTTTTATAAGATTCAAAGTATACGACTATATGTAAGCAGATAAAAATATTTCATTTTGGTAAAATTTGCTCAGGGTATATGTGGTTTATTAAAGATCGGCCCGAGTTGGTTCGCCAGTTGTAACGATCCGGAGAAGTGGACTTAACGTAATCTGCACTATGGGGCACCATCTAGGCATTTGAACCTAGAAAAATTTATAAAGTAGGCAGATACGATCAAAATACAAAATTATTGATACCGACAATCGCAGAGGGAAACTTATAAGTAACCCAATAGTATTCACCATAAGATACTTGCGTTGTCACCAATAACTTAAAAGACATCCGACTAAATACATTTTAGATACTCACCGTAAGGTATCATTATTTATCGAATGTCTATATATTTTGATCAAATATGAAAACCAAAATATAATTAACCGCAAACGAATCCATGCAAGCGTCTATAAACAACTTAAATTTCATACATTTAAATAATCTTTACAATAAGAAAAAAAAAATGGAAATGATGTTTATCAATCGGAAAACATATAAAATTAAACATTATTAATTTGATTTAAAAACTTACAAAAGTCAGATAAGAGTCCGTTTTAACATTTCAGTTGGCTTGTTTATCAATTTGTAAAACTTGACGAAAGTTCTTAATTGATTTTAACAATTGTTCATTTCATATAGCTTATGGTAAAAGAGTCCAGGCCTCTGCTTCCAATTCCCACGACGCCTCCGTTGGAAGGTAATGTTCTGCAGATGGCAATAGCTGGTTCAAGGTATCACAGTCTTTTCATTTTTTTTTATAGAGAGTGTGGTATGTGCGTCATACCACATCTCTCGAACACACAACACTGGAACTGTCCGAAAAAACTGTATTTCCCTTTTTATATTATCCACATGGATTCAATCAACAAAATGTCACTAATCCATCACTTTCGTTAGGGTCTGAGCCAAGGCCTAGTGCTTCCATTGGTCAAGCTAATTTCTCTTTCTTCTCTTATCTAACTTTTCATCTGACTTTTTAATTAAACAGCTTTTAGATAATTAATAAACAATCATTTCCATTTACAGATTACAGGAATTAATTAATACCTGTTTTTATTTTAACTTACGTTATTTTTTTATTAAAATATTTTTATATTTCAATCTTGTATTTTTTTATTTAAAAAAATACGTTCAAATACTTTTTTTTCTTGTTTATGAAAAAAATATTTTTAAAGTTTAGCATCCGTGCGAATATATATATGTTTAACAAACATTTTAATTTTAGCGTTTAGTTTTTTCCTTTTATTTGCGAACTTTTAAGTTTTTATTTTAAATAAATGTAACGACATATTTATATATCGTTACATATCAGTAAACTTCCTCAAAAAACAAAAACATTAAAAAAAAAAAAGAATTTACTTAGTGTTAGTAATTACGTTACACAAATTTGTTATATATGAAATTTCAAAAGGACAAAACTTTTTTTTTTTAAAAAGACAAAACAGTAATTACAAATATAATGATAAAAAAAAAAGATTCCTTACTACCAGCTAAATTTCTGCCCCCTCCCTTCCAAGTTTCATTTCTCCTACCTTTAAGTATTATTTAGGCAAGTTAAACGATTAGATTTTAAACAAGACTTTTTTAAAAAAAAATTATGATTTATATTTATTAATTACGTTTTATTTATTACTTTTTATTCCTCGAATTTATCTCTACATATGCGCAATTTTTCGACTGGCAGTACCTTTAAGACAAAATTTCAAAGTGTAACTCCATGTCAATACAACAAATCTATTTATACTATTTCAGAAAAAAAATTTACGGGCATGATTCACTTTTAAAATTCTCAGGGCACTCGTGTTTATTAAAGATCGGCCCAAGTTGGGTAGCCAGTTTGTACCAATCGGAATGAAAGTGAAGATCGAATCTAACCGCAAAAACAATATCTGCACTACAAGGGCGCCATCTAGGCATTTGAGCCTAGAAAAATTTATAAAGTAGGCAGATACGCGCTGTTAAGATTCCACTTTATTTAAATATTCCGATCGTTAGCCCAAGTCACTAGCTCAGTGGAGACGCAGAGATAAAAATCTATATCTTAATTTATATCTTAAATATCAAAGAGTAAAAGCCACTGCCAGAAATTAACATATAAAAATATTTATTTACGCACATATAAAATAATATTTAAATTTTGAGGAATAAGTTTAACATTTTAGATTTTTATATTAACTTTTAATTTTACATTTAACTAAGTTTCAATGAGTTTAATTATTATTTAGATAGTCAAGTATGAATAGACTACATAGATCTGCATTTGAAAAGAAAATATTCTTCCCTGACTTGACCTTAGGCAACAAATTTCGCAACCAAATTGGCGCCAATCCATCTGATACATTCATGTATTCAATGTAGCATGATACGACAACACAAAATACTATATTGTCAGGAATGTACATCTGAACAATAAGTAGAAATAGAGAAGACATTGACTCTCCACCAACAGGAATGTGACATCTGTTGGCAAGTAGAACAATAAACAAAAAACTCCATAGGAATGGACTGCGGTCTTCTGCCGACTTACAAACCCATCCATAGGCAAACAGAGGGTGTGTGGCATATATCTATAATCCTGCCCGTAGCGGACCTCATACTACATCTACTAATTACACAAATATATCCAATCCATTGAACCAATTCAACTACGAAATGAATAACCTAAGATTATCCTCCCTTAATACAACTTTACAAAACCATATAGCCATTCACGCCCGACTTAATTTTAACATTTAAATACGTTCGCACAGATTTGTTTAAAAATGTTGGGTATAGATCGATTACATAGATTCCACGGTCAAAAACATTTCAAAATAAACATAAATGATCAAAATACAAAATTATTGATACCGACAATCGCAGAGGGAAACTTATAAGTAACCCAATAGTGTTCACCATAAGATACTTGCGTTGTCACCAATAACTTAAAAGATATCCGACTAAATACATTTTAGATACTCACCGTAAGGTATCATTATTTATCGAATGTCTATATATTTTGATCAAATATGAAAACCAAAATATAATTAACCGCAAACGAATCCATGCAAGCGTCTATAAACAACTTAAATTTCATACATTTAAATAATCTTTACAATAAGAAAAAAAAATGGAAATGATGTTTATCAATCGGAAAACATATAAAATTAAACATTATTAATTTGATTTAAAACTTACAAAAGTCAGATAAGAGTCCGTTTTAACATTTCAGTTGGCTTGTTTATCAATTTGTAAAACTTGGCGAAAGTTCTTAATTGATTTTAACAATTGTTCATTTCATATAGCTTATGGTAGAAGAGTCCAGGCCTCTGCTTCCAATTCCCACGATGCCTCCGTTGGAAGGTAATGTTCTGCAGATGGCAATAGCTGGTTCAAGGTATCACAGTCTTTTCATTTTTTTTTTATAGAGAGTGTGGTATGTGCGTCATACCACATCTCTCAAACACACAACGCTGGAACTGTCCGAAAAAACTGTATTTCCCTTTTTATATTATCCACATGGATTCAATCAACAAAACGTCACTAATCCATCACTTTCGTTAGGGTCCGAGCCAAGGCCTAGTGCTTCCATTGGTCAAGCTAATTTCTCTTTCTTCTCTTATCTAACTTTTCATCTGACTTTTTAATTAAACAGCTTTTAGATAATTAATAAACAATCATTTCCATTTACAGATTACAGGAATTAATTAATACCTGTTTTTATTTTAACTTACGTTATTTTTTTATTAAAATATTTTTATATTTCAATCTTGTATTTTTTATTTAAAAAAATACGTTCAAATACTTTTTTTTCTTGTTTATGAAAAAAATATTTTTAAAGTTTAGCATCTGTGCGAATATATATATGTTTAACAAACATTTTAATTTTAGCGTTTAGTTTTTTCCTTTTATTTGCGAACTTTTAAGTTTTTATTTTAAATAAATGTAACGACATATTTATATATCGTTACAATATATATATAGTTTGAACCCAGATTTTCACACAATCCTCAACCATCCATGCTATATTATACCACTGAAACACTTGATCACACACATGTTGAAAGATGTGTGTGATCAAGTGTAATAGCGGTCTGAGATAGCATGGATGGTTGAGGGTCGTGTGAAAGTCTGAGTTCAAAAATTGAAATAGTAAATTCACTCTTTACTCTCAAAATATCTGTGGAAAAATTACTTTTTAAAACAAATAAATAAATAAATAATTTACTTTAAAAACAAACAAAAATTTATTTCATAAAAACAATTTTAAAATCTATGCATTAATCTAAATATTGTTTAATTACATGAAATGTATGTAAAATAAAGTTTGATTTCATGACTGCCAAATTAGCTTACCACAAAAAATACAATGCAGTTTTTTTTTCTTTACATCCCAATAAATATGATTTTAAATCAATATTGCTGCATAACATTCTAACTATTTTTTTTTTATTTTTGCTATCACAAAATATTGGATTTACACCCTTAAAGCCATTCAAATAATTCAGAATTTCTAAAAACATATTTAAAGTGGTAAGTCATTTTCGTTTACAACTTACCTTATATAAATGTTTTTTTTAATTCCATATATGCAAACGCAATTTTTAAATACTATATAATTATTAATACTGCAGTTTAGATTTTACAATAACTATATTTCATGATTTGAATTATTATTCAAATCAATATAATTTCTAATGTTCTTACATGCATCTAATCATTTATTTAATACATAATTTTTCAATATGTCATCTTTAATTGCTTTTATCAATTGGATAGATTGTATAATATTACTGTTTTAGCTTTTCATTGCTTACAAGTTTATATAAAATTATTAATTACTAAACTTATTTATTTTAGGACTTTTATTTTATGTTATTAAAGTTGCATCTCAGTTCCATGAAATAATTTTAGCAGAAATATAGACTTGCAATCAAAAAGTTGAATTACATAAAAATAAAAAATAATAACAGGCACATCCTTTATAATATATAAAATATGTGGATCAATAATTATAATGAAAACATATTAAGAAAAAATAAAACAGGTTTAACAAAAAATGAACAACTTAGGAATTTATGGGGAAAATTACAATATTGTTTAATTGTCCAAAAAAAAAAAAAATAAATAAATAGAAAATGTAAAAACACTTTTCACAGTACATAGATCAGCAAGCAATGTCAACATTAACTGGCTTGCATGACAAACTTTATTTTAATAAAAAACATTATTATACAAACCAATCACTTGAATTTTAAATATCACTTCCAATTAAAATAGGTCTTATTTAGCTGTCATAAGATTAAATTAATGTTTGTGTCAATAATGCATGACAATCTTTAGGCAATGGCATGCCCAGATATAGTGATGGAAGAAAATATTTAGAGAGAACATTGTGGTCCCAATTTCAAAAGTATTCCCTATTCATGCTTATTTGCTTACTGAAAACAAAAAATGCCAGAGTGGATAAGTAAAAGAATGACCATTTCCAAAAAAATTAAACTAAATTTATGACCTTTGATTACATCAGTCAAGCTAGGTTATGAAGTAAACAAATCATGGGGATTTTAGAATAACATTTTAAAATAATAAATGAGAATTGCCAATTCCTCAACAAACTTTGTGTAAAATGCTTAACCAGAGCCAGCATTTAAAATATCTCTGTCAGGATCCCCTCCCCCAAACCTCTGACTATGGTTTTATGCTTTGGCACTCCTTATAGGTGTTAGAATAGGTTCAGACACTAGATCTACCCTACCCTAGCACCTCTCTGAGAAGTGCCAAAGCACAAAACCATGGTCAGAGGTTTGAGAGAGGGGTCCTGACAGAGATATTTTAAATGCTGGCTCTGGCTAAGTATTTATCACAAAGCTTGTTGAGAAATTGGCAATCCTCATTTAATTTAAAATAATGTTTGATGTATATATTTTTTATTCTATCATACTAAAATGTTTCTAGATGCCTTAGAGCATTTTATTTATTTAACATAAATAAATAACTTCTAAATAATAATTATTTCAACATTAAAAATATATATTAAATATTTTAATGGTAAAACTCCTACATATACTCACAATAGCATCCGATCTATTGTACTATTGTTTTGTTTGTTTGTTTATTTTTTTTTAGAAACAAAATTTTATCTAAAATTAAAAATAAACTTTGAGAATAATATGATAACAATGCACACACAATTAATTCATTATTATTATTCTATTATAGTTAAATTAGTAGGTGTCTATTTAATTAAAAGTTTATATATAAATACTTTTTCTTTTACACAATTATATAGGTAAATATGTTTAAGTAAATAGACAATTGCAATAAATTCAAAAATAAAATTTATATAATGTTAGCATTTTTAGATTTTTATTCTGTGGCAAAAATATTGATATGTCCATTAAAAGTAAACAAACTGAATAAAATATCATGAAATGACTCATTCCCTCCCAATGGATTTAAAAATATGTCTTATAAGATATTCAGACTAGAATATTCTAAAATAATAATATGTCTATATATAATAATCCTTAGTTTTAAACTAAATATTTTTTTATTTACATAAAAACAGGCCACTAACTTACACTTATATATAAAAAGAGATGTAGATATATCATTATTATTGTCAAAACCTTCAAAGAGATAAAGTAAACTATAAATAATAAAATTATTCATCAATATAAGACGACATATGTTAAAAAAATACCTCAATTGTATTTTTAAACTAGACTTTATTGGCAGCTATATCAATCAGTAACAACTCATCTGTAAGCCATTATCAGCCGAAAATATTTATTCTTTTAAAATTACAATATTTTTATAGTCCATGATGCTTAAATGCTGACCAAAGTAGAACTGTAAATAATAATAATAATAATACAAATTGTGTATTCAATTACTTTTCAGATCATGATAGAATTAACACAACAATTCTATTTAATTGAACAAAATATGAAATTGTTTTACTTTCCACAACTGAAAATCAACCTGAAAGTCATTAGTCTTTTGAGTTTACCGCTCAATTTTATTTATGAACAAATAGATACTAATTCATCACCTGTTGGGATATAGTAAAACTGAATATATAACAATTAAGGTTAAACTTTCACATGACTCACCACTCTCAGTGCCATCTCATATTGCTGTCCCACCTGATCACACACGTTTAAAAGATAAATAATCACCAAAGTACCTATTTCATGCTAAACCAGCAATCATCAGTTGGTCTAGATTACTATCCTCACACATATATACAATCAGTGCCCATCTTTATATTAATATAGCCAATCTTCATACTTTAATGGACAGGCTTCAAACTATTCCAACTCACAACTCCTCAGCCTTCCATTTCATTGAAAATCTGATGATGAAACGTTCAAAGCCCTTGTTAGTGCTAAGGTTGTTATCCTACCCATGTTGACATAGAAGTCATTCTGACCCCTCATGTACAGGAGAATAATCCATTTATACATACATATATGAGGGATGGGCAGACCTTTTATAAACTATTTATGTAAATTAATACATTGTACAGGATTAAACTTGCATTTGTATATGGGATATATGCAGGATTCGAACTCAGACTTTCACACAACTCACTACTCTCAGTGCCATCTCATATTCCTAACCCCCCTGATCACACTGAGAGTGGTGAGTTATGTGAAAGTCTGAGTTCGAATCCTGCATATATTTTATATATAAATGCAGGTTTAATTCTGTACAATGTATTAACAATTAAGGTTGTATCTTCATCGGATTAGACATATAAAGTAAAATAATAATTGATCTTCTAGTAAAGTTTTTTATAAAGACAATACTTTTGTGGAGGAATTATGCATCTCTATCATTTACATTATTACAAAGATTATTTCAAAGACAGAAAAAAATACTGAATTTTTTGATTGGAAGGATATGGATGAAGCTAGAATTCCTTGAAAAACTACTACCAGAGAAGATGTGAAAAGTTTTTATATATATATATATATATATATATATATATATATATATATATATATATATATATATATATATATATATATATATATATATATATTGCAACCTATGGATAGACTCCTTCAAAACAGTATCGGACACTGTCCATATTTTTATATACAAATTAAAATAGCTCATTACTTCAATCAGAATACAGACAACTACCACGTACATACATATATAATCCTAGGCACATTCGTAAATTTATTTAACTTGGTATTTTTCTACAATTCTTATTATAAATCTGTTATATATCTATTTCGAAAAAAAATAACTGTTATATATAAGTGTAATTAATGTTTAAGAATAATAAATTTCTTAATAAGAATTTTATAAAGATGATCGTGAGACCATGAGTAGCCCTGGCAACAAATAATTTGAAATTATTAAAAAATTGAACGGAGATATAAACGGTTGGCAAGCGTTTATCAATAAAATTTAAAGTAATATACTTCTCTTTTAATCTTCTCTTTTAAAAGAAATCATACTTTAGTAATCTTCAACGTATTCTAAGAAATAATCATGTTCATGATTATAAAAGTTCACATAAAAAAACTCTACTTATGGAAGCCTAAAAAACCCGGAAAATCTTCAAACAAAGTAATAGCATAATAACCGGGAATTATTTGTTATTGCACCGTAATATTCACGAATACATATATATGTGTGTGTGATTTCATCAGATATAAACAACAGTTTAAATCAAATATCGATTTTGTTTTAACATTAATAGGAAATTAACGGATGTGCTAAATATATATCACTAGAGATTATTCCTAAAACCTATCTTGATATATTTCACTGTATAATACAGATACGTTCTATCTAATCACTTATTATTAAATCACTGCACCTTGCAAATAGTTACTTGACTTGCATGTGTTATTTTTGGGCAAGAAATATAATATAACCCAGGAATAGATGAAAACATCATGATAGTATATATATATATATATATATATATATATATATATATATATATATATATATATATATATATATATATATAGCAATTATTGGGGAAAAAATGTAAGGATACTTATGTTTATAAATGTATTCCAATTATCATTCAACTGCAGCTAATCCACTATATAATAGTAAATGAATATTATTTTTTCTCAAATACAATAGGATATATACTATTTGACTACCCTGAATATCACCATAATATGTCATATTGTCATGTGCTATTTTTATGGAATATTTGAATGTTCATGGGAATATAACATAAACACTTAATTATTAATCAATTTATAGGAATCCAAATTTATAAGTCGTGTGTGATCATTGGTATTACTATAATTATATTTATTAGTTATTGCATTTTTTTCATACTTGCATTAATTTACCTATCATAATTTTTTATGTAGCTCTTGAGACTATGTTATTGATCTAATGCAACTTTTGATTTCATGGTTTGCATACTATATTTATATGTATTCATTGAAACTTTATTATTGACCTAATTTTATGCTGTTATTAATTTCTCTTGTATCTACTCTAAAATGTAAATAAAAGTTTTGATTTGGAAAGTAATTGCAATTATAATCAACTAGATATAATTGAGAAAATGATTAGTATTATTCAAAATTATAGCCTCATATTTATGGAAATCTTAACTTATTTAAACTTTCTTGAAATCATTACACGAATTAAAGTCGTAATAAGTTGAACCCTAATTTATAATTTTGTTAAAGTGTAATTACACACGCACGTAGAAGTATATATTTTCTCTTAATTATAAATATACGTATTGCCTAGTTTCCATAATCAACATTAATACAATTTTAGGAAATTGTTTATTTTTATAATTTATATGCATATTCATAATTCATTTGATAACTATAAATACACTATGATTATTTACATTGCAGGACTAATGTTCAAGTATCATTATTACTCATATGTAGTTAATCTAGCTAAAAAGTAAACATTTTATCGACCAAGATTTATTGTAAATAATCACTGAAAATATGTTATTTACTATATTAATTCATTGTTTATATTTCTTAGAGTTAGTCCATATCGTTAAATAACTCATTTTAAAATATGTATCGGTAGGAAGGAGGAAAATAGGATAACATTTACAAAGTTCTTTATTTCATTTTAAGTTAATTCTATAATTGATTAATCCATTAACTTAATTTCATTAGTGTCTATACCGCATGGGCAACCCATTACATTAGCTGTGCTGCCATACAGCTATAATTTGACTGGCATCATATGTTACCTTCAGTAACTCATAGTTTTGGTGTTGATATTATTAAACTAACTTTGTGATTTTACCAACTATTTGCTAGAATAGACCTAAAGCTCCAGTGCACTACCATTTCAGTACAGTTTAGTGCCCTGCTGCATTACATAAATTAATATCCACCACCATCTGAGATAAGTAAAGCACACTATCCAGTTGTGTAGAAATTTTACTAAGTAGAACGGTAATATACAACCAGCAACGCAGATGAAATAAAAATTTTAAAAACTTTTCAGTCAATATATTCTCCTGTTATGTCATTAAAGGTGTAATTTATTTTGGGATATATATATATATTGAACCTGATTGAAATCTGGTTCAATAGTGTTGTTATTAACCAAAAAAAAAATATTAAGCTTTTAATTTTAATTAAACGTTTAGGGTTTAAATTTTCATTATTATTTAAAAAGAATGCGTGTATCAAAACACAAGCGTTTATATGTAAAACGGATTTTTTTAAAAAAATGTTTTTCGATTTATTTTAAAATAGTTTTCATATACCACCTGTTTTTAAATCCATTTTATTTAAAAACAAGCTGGCTAGCTAATTGCATTCCTGTTGCTTTTATTTTGATTATTGTAAACAATTTTTATAGCGGAGATTTGATTTTTATGTTGTTGTTTTCATTTCAATAAACCCTGGGTAGAATTCTTAGATAGATTGAGCGGGAGATTACTATTTGCCCTGCCTAAGGTGTAGAAATTGGACAACAAGGAAAGTGTTCCATGGGAAATGGAGCAACGTATAAATAGCCCCGAAAATTTGGAGTGTCAGTTAATTCATTGTTCGTTGATAGACAAGCTGTTTATCAAGTGAGAATTTATATCAGTGTGGACATTTAATTTCTTAAAGGACATCAGCTGTGATTAAATATTTTTGCCTGCAACAAAATGAAAAATTGTATACTTGTTACCACCACCTGAATGGCTTGCTAACTCCACAAAAGATGGATCTCTGACTTCCAAGTTTGCTCCAGTAATGCCTTGAACACCTAAAAGAAGTGGAACCTCTCTACATCTACCTTGCTGCCTAAAGAACCTGAAAATGAACTTAAGTAAAAGTGCACACTTTACATGAACTTTGTTTTACCGAAAGGTAACTATTTTCGTTTTTATTCTTCCCAGGGTAAATTAATTCTCATTAAATCTCCACTCAATCTGATCATAAATGTGTATTTTTAAATCAATATAGCCTCATATTTAATCTTGGCTGGGTTTCCAATATTTTGTAGTGTGTCTTGGAATCTTAGTTTTAAGATTCCAATTTGCTTTCAGTTTTGTTTATTGGAGAGTGACGAATGAGTTTTATATTTTATGCCTCGCTTTTATAAATGCTTTAGCAGTCTTGTATATATATTTTTTTATGTTTACCTGTAATTATTTAGTATTCAATAATTAATTTTATACTCTGTTTGCCTTCTTGCTAAACCTCCAAAACTCTTTTGGCTGACGACTTTATTGTCTGATTTTCGCAGGTGGAGATTTTGTTTCTAATATCTCTAAAGGCGGAAATTAGAATTGTGTTTTTCTTTGTAATTTTATAAGTCGTCAGCAGGAAGATAAAATGTATCCTTTCTTAAATTACAGGTGAACAATACTTTCATTCTGCTAGAATATTTAAACTTTTGATATTTCGTACTCATGTGCACTCTCTGATAGATTTATTTTTGTATTTATTATGTGTGCTTTAAATTTGTCACAGCGTGTACTCAGAATTTGTTTGTAAGTTTATTTTCTTTAAATGCTGGGCAGACGTAACTGTTTTTCTAATTATTTACTTGTCTCTTAGTGGGATCTTTAATTATTAATTTTAAAGTAATTTTCGCCAATCGTTTGGCTGGGATTCACCAGTTTTAATTGTTTCTTCATTTCAGTCATGTTTGTCAGTTGTTCTTGAGGTGGATCAATCACCGTTATTTTAAATGTAGTAATAGGTGCAGCTCATACCGATATAAGGACATTTGAGGTCTGACCAATTTTTAGATCCCGAACAGCTCATCGGTGCTGGATTCTTTGATCTATTTCAGGGGCATATGGTTTAAATATCTGAAAGTGAAAACCAATGTTTAGGTGAATCCTTGGCTGAATGAAATTTGCTTCCTCCCTTTTAAATTTGTTTATTAGAAGATCAATCAGTTTGTCATAGCTTTGCCTTTAGTATGTCTGGTACATGCCTGAGTTAACCCCCATCTATTGTGTCATAAACTTATATTTAATAATTTATTTTCTCATAATAAAATTTATGAAATATGTTTAAACTTAATTTGGATGACGTTTGTCTTTGTGCTTTTGTCTCAATTGTCTAAACAATTTGATTTCTTGTTTCTCCCTGAGTATAGTCAGTGCAAACCATCATCATCATCTATTCTGATCACAGTAAACAAATTTTCCAGACACGTAGTGGTCTGGTGACGCCCTCTGTTTCAGAATAGATTGAGTATCTAGTATAATATATATATATATTTTAAGATTGAAATAACTCAATCACCCTTATATTTATTATCATAGAGGCTATCAAGCAGAAGTAGGTTCTGAAACTATAAGTTCAGATATCATGAAAATGATTGTCAGCCAACTCCAGGATTTAAATAAAAAGTTTGAAGAGCAGAAAGTAGAATTAAAAAATAAAATTAATAAAAGATTTGAAGAGCAGAAACTATATTTTAATAAAAGATTTGAAGAACAGAGTGCAAAATTTGAGGACTAGATAAGAAAATTGAAGTGCAAAAGTCAGAATTAAAGGATGAAATAAGAGAATTTAGGAATGATTGTGATAAAAGATTTGAAGATTTGAATAAATGTCTAGATGAGCAGAAGACATAATTAAGGGAATATTTTAGAGAGTGGAAGGTGAAGTCAATGTTAGGTTCAATACATCTGATGTGTAATTCAAAGAATGCAAGCATGATCTTGAAGTTAAATTGAAAGAATCAGATGACAAAGGGCAACAGAAGATTTAAAGAGCTAAAAGATTAAACCAAGAGGGTAGAAGGCAAACTAGACTTGAATCAAGGGAAATTTGAAAAGAAGTTTAAAGACCTGACTAATAAAGTTAGTATGATCCTGGAGTGTAGGGATGTGATGAGAAGAGTCAGCAAATTTAAAAAAGCTAAAGATGATTTTAAGATAAAGCTTTATGCTGAGATAAGTTTCATGCACGCAGAAATTGATGAGATGAAGATAAGAGCCAGTACTGAATACAAAAAATAGTAAAAGAACAAAGTAAATTGAAAAAGTATATGAATTCATGCAGGCAGAAATTCATGAGATGAAGATAAAAGCCAGTACTGAATACAAAAAAAAATAGTAAAGGAACAAAGTAAATTGAAAAAGTAGATAAAAACATTGTTGAAGGAATTTAGTGAAACATAGAGTATCATGTTCAACATAAAAGGACAGGTAAGTGAGGGGAAATGTTTGATACAGGGAGAGCTAGAGAGCATTGCTAAAAAGTGGAAAAAAGCCATGTGTTACAAATTAGAAAATAATTACAGAACCATAATATAAGACATATGAAATTGCCTAAGAATGTAAAAAAAAAGTTTTAGTAGCAATATAGCAGACATGGAGGGAAAAATATGCCAGATAAAATTTATTAGTGACCAGAAAAAGGCAGATCACAGATCTAGCAATCCTAAATATCCATTACTTGGGAGTGAAATGTCACTATATGATAGTATAGGGGAAGGAAACTGAAACAATATGACTAATTTACTTTCAATTAATTTTACCCAGAATGAGAATAATTTAGGCAGTAATCTGGAAAAAGGTCCAAACCTTTTTGAAAATAATGACATTACAGGTGGTGATGTAAATTTGCAGGGTGAACAATATAATTTCCCAAACACACATTGTTTTGAAAGAATATAACACTAATTTTAATGTCTCAAAAATTACTAAATATTGAAATAATCATTGCCATAAATGTAAAAGGAAAGTACCCATTGCAAATAAGTATAGCTCAAGTGACAGTAGGAAAAATAATTTTATGGTGTGTAAACCTGAGCATCCTCTCGGAGAACCTTTTAAACATTCCTGTTATAATTGTAAAGCCAAGTGGCACATAATTTTGTATAAACATGTGGGAATATTTCATAATAATATTTCTAAAAATGTTGAATTTATTAAAAGGGCAAACAAATCACATAATACAGACTATAACCCTCAATGCTTTGAATGTAGCTATAAAATAAAATGTTATGGAAAACTCAAATAATCACCAAAACAAAGCAAGTAGTAAAGTAGTTAAATGATTAAAATATACAGATGATAACAAAGAGATGATTGATCCAAAAGATTTCATGAATCATCAGATATTTCATGGCATTAAAGAAGCTAAGTGCCCTAAGCATTCATTTGCCACAGAAAATAAGAATTATTTAATATAAAAGATCAAAAATTGTGTTAGAAATTATGAGTATTAGTATGATAAATATGACTATAGGTCATATTCCAAGACTTATTTTAGCCAAACTTATACTGGTTATCTTATAATAAACACTATTATAAAACAAGATTTAAAAAATATTTGAAAACTCATAAGACAGCTACCTATAGAAATTATGTGAAAGCAAAGGCACATAATCCAAAGATTAAAAGTGCATTTTATGATTTTTTTGCAAAATAAGAAGTGAGTATACTGATAAGAATTCTCACTATCTATATAACACTAAAGATTTATTTTACAAATATCTTAGAAGAACAAAATCAAATAAGAATATAAATGTCACTATATAAACTAAGTGGAAAATTTCAATTCATACCTAGTCAGAATAGTAATCCATTTTATGATATACCTTAAGGTCCTGACACAAAGAAGATATTATAAGCTATTGATGAATTTTATTTTACTGAATACTTACAAGTAAATATGAAATCTTCCATGTGGCTAGCTCATGTTGATTTGACTTTAAGAGTTGACTGCAATTCTCTAAATTGCTTCACTGTGACACGAGATAGGAAATATAGATTTAAGTTATGGTACAATTTTATATTTACCCCATTTTTAATGTCTTTGTGACATCATTGTCTAAATACACAGTAGCCTATCTTGCAATGCTGACCACATGATATGCTTAATTTTGTATTTGTATAGTATGATTAAAACATGGCACACACTAGTGAAAGCAAGAGATCTGGATAGAGTTTGGTTAGGTCAGGGCATATGTTAAGATATAATACTTAGTGCTATAAGAAAAAATAAAGTTTAGTTGTTATAACTTATTAATATAAGGAATAAAGTAGACAATGAGTCTAAAATCCATGCTAACATCATTGCACTAGCTAGTGAAGAGATATTAATAGCTAATAATGAGTGAATATTTGATAGGTATAGGTATGGAAAATATGTATTATATTGTTTATTAATTGTGAATTAAAACACTTATACAATTGAGTCTTTTCCTGAAGAAGTCAGTTAAACTGCAGAAGTGGATTTGTGTTCAGAAGTTTTAGGTAGATTAGTAGTGAAGCACCACTATAAGAATATCCTGGGTTCACTACAAAATAGCTGGTAAAGTGAAATCCCAGCAATAATAATAATTATTGATGAATTTTGACTTTATATGACAATGTTCATTAGAGATTTCTGCATTCCCTAAATCTATTCAAATTGAGGGGTCCTGGTTAGTAACCATATAGTGCACTATTTAGGTCACAATAAAATTTATAATATCCTTCAAGAAATTAAAGTATTGTTCAGTTAACAGTCATTTTTTGCTTTAGTATTTGTGGTTGAATATAAATCTGGTATCTTTTCCCATTCAAATATGTATAGTTTATTACCAAGATTAATTTTAATCTAATCAATTTATTTTATTATTAATAGTGATCAGTGAAAATATGTAGAGTATAAATGTTTTGTATATATAGTTAAATAAAATAATGAAGAATCGAAGGTTAAGTAGAGACCACAAATTAAAGCCAATACCGGTTAACATTTAATAGTTAAGTTCAAAAGAATATGGAGAGACATTCTATACTAATATTTCGCTCTGAGCTTAACAAAATCATTATCATTTTTTAATAAAATTCTTTTTTGTTTTGTTAATGGAAAGATATGTACCCTATGGGTATATCCCTCCAAAACCAAACAGTATCAGATACTGTCCATACTTTTATATTGTACCCTTTTCTATAGGTCGGTAATAGTTCATAACAGTCAATTACTAAAAATTTTAAATTTTAGAATATGTTCTTTTAATACATTAATTATATTAAGTCAATTATATCTTTAAAGTACAATTTGAAGCTAAAGAGAATACGTAGTATATAAAATTATTTAAAAATAGTTAAGTAAAGTTTAAAATATTGTTTCATATGGTTGTAAAAGCTGGCCATATTAAATAACATATCTATTTATATTAAAAGTATATTTAATAAATTCGATTTTAATAGTTTAAAACTGATAATTTAATAAATGCTATGTTTAAATTTATAGTCATATTTAATGAGCAAAAATTAATATCGTACATTTTAAAAATAAACTTTATGATGGTGAGAATTGTATTTAATTCTATATTTTCTAAATTGTTCTTCCAAATTTTATAATTATTTTATATAATATAATAGGTGTATCAATTATGTAAATCTAGGCAAAGAAATAGATTGAAAATCGTCTGACAAAGTTATTAATCATGTGACTTGTATACTATATACTTTCACACATGGCTTGTTTGAATTAATAACAAAGTTTAAAATATTTTAAAAGTTATATTATAGAATTGGATAGAATTATTGCCTATCATAAAAGCAAATAATAATAAATATTAAGTTAACTGTTGTTATTGCATATTTAAATGATGTGATGTTTTAAATAGTATCATAAAGACGAATACAGTTATAATAAAAATTAAATATTTTATTTAAATAAAAACAAGATAAATTGAATATTAAAAAAAATGGAATAGGTTATTAAAATTATTTTAAAAGTTATTTTAAATATTTAAATGGTTTTAATAAAATAATAATTTATTTAAAAGTAATATTTTAAATAATATTTTGGGTTCATTATGTCAAAATTTCTGATTTTGAAATATAATTCTGCTATAAATTGAAAATATGTAAATTTGTTCTCAAGCTAAAGTAAGAATTAACCAATAGAAATAGGTATTCTTACAGACTATAAATATGATTTGCACGGGGGTATAGGGGGAGATTAGTAATGTATTGAAACTAGAGAAAGGTAAATTATAACTATCAAAGAGATAGTATTTATTTTTAAAATCTTTTATTTTAGTCTATTTTTTTAGTACTTTCTTATAACTTTATCTGCAATAAACTAATTGATAATTTTAAAGAGTTTTTGCAAAAGAAAGTTTTTTAAAAAATAATATATTTAGAAACTTCGTGGAAATGATTTTCTAATTTTTAAAGTACTTACCAGTCGTATTTTATCTAAAAGTTTAACCTAAACTTCGCAATAAAAATGGATATACTATGAAATAAAATGGATATAAGTTGTAATGCTGAAAAAATATTTGAAATATTTATTGATACAGCTTTATTAATATTTCACCGAAGAACTGTTTTGGTACATAAAAAAACCACAGCTCGGACATCATATGGAGTCTAATGAAAAAAATTGGAGATGCATTATTATTTATAAGCCTATCCAAGATTTATTTTTTAAATAATAATAAGACAATTATATTTCATGAATCATTTTATATAATATGATATTCAAAGGAGTAAAATGTTATATCCTTTCTGAAGGTAACATTTTTTTTTATTTTTAAAAGAGATTTATAAAAATACCAAACGAAAGTTTAAATGTATTAAGAAGGAAACTTATATAAAAAAGTGAACACATAGTTAAATAAAAGATGGATCCATGGAAATACAAATAGTACTTAAAAGTTTATCGAATATATTTTAAGTTAAATTAGATGGATTGATGCATCGGATACGCAGAGAATATTGGTAGAGAAGATTAAGAAGCTTCACGGGATTAATTAATATTATAATTTAATAATTATCATCTTAAATACTAAAACCAAGGATTATTTTCTATAAATTTTATTAAATGGATTAATAAATACTTTTATTTTAAACTTTAACGTGCTTGGAGGAGAACATTTTTGGAAAACTCTAGAGAAAATAATAAGCATTTTGGACTTATCAGGAACTATTGTCAAGAAAATATGTAACTATAGTTTTGATTCCTTTTATTTTGTTAACCTAGTTTAAATCTAAATTTTTATATAAGATGAGGAAAAACATAAAAACATTAATTTATTAATATTAAAATTTTATAATATAACAATCTAATAATTTAGCTAAAAATATTTTAATATAAAGTGTATGGGTGTGATTTTTATATATATATAAAATACATATTTTGCGGGTTCATCCGTGTTAAAAACTTTTAATATCAATATACTGACGTTTCGACTTGGTCACACAAGCCATCCACAGAGTTATAAAAAGGTAGAAAGACGGTTGTAGAGGCGCTACAATCACTGGTTTGAATAAAACATTAAAAATCCCACCAATAGCAAAAATGTTAAATTTAAGAATGTTTTTTAAAGAAATCTTTCCAAATAGGAGGAAGTTTGCACGTATCATCTCGCTTATTGATACAATCTGGCCTTTTAAGTATCTCAATGGCTTCTCTGATTTTGCATTGGTAGAGATTATCACATCTGGATATGATCCTGGTACTAGAAAAATCTATTTTATGACCTGAATCTATAGTATGGAGTGAGAGTGCTGATGATGATGAGTGTTGTTTAACTGCATTAGCATGCTCATCTCTCCTAACACTGATGTGACGATTACTCATACCTATGTAAGAAGCTTTACAATTTTTACATGAGATTTGATAGACACCATGAGATTCAAGAGGGATTGAATCCTTAGGCTTGGTTATTATATTGCTGATCTTTTGATGAGCAGAAAATGCTGTATCTATATTATAGCGTTTTAATATACGTCCGATACTGTCTGTAGTTCCTTTTACATATGGAACACAAATCCTAATAGCTGACTTATCATCTTTTTGTTTCCTATTTTGTCTATTTTGGGCTTGAAATAAGGCTTTTTTTATAAATTTGTAATTATAACTATTTGCTAATAAAACACTATTAATATGATTTATTTCTTCTTTCAGATGTGTGTCATCTGAAAGGTTAATTGCTCTATTTAAAAGAGTTTTGGCTACAGAAACTATCTGAGTTGGGTGATGATGAGAATGGAAATGTAAATATCTGTCTGGGTGTGTATCCTTTCTGTA
Source organism: Epiperipatus broadwayi (assembly GCA_028023455.1). Taxonomy (NCBI): domain Eukaryota; kingdom Metazoa; phylum Onychophora; class Udeonychophora; order Euonychophora; family Peripatidae; genus Epiperipatus; species Epiperipatus broadwayi. The sequence continues at coordinate 829,644 of JAQFVV010012481.1, read as the reverse complement.
AATAGAAAAAGATAAACTATTTGGTGTTCTGGTGACTAGAACATCAAGAAAAGGGAGTTTTCCATCAGACTCTGTCTCCATTGTAAATTTAATATGAGGATGCATATTATTTAAATGTAAGAAAAAATCATCTAATGTATTTTTTCCATGTTGCCATATGACAAAAGTGTCATCTATGTATCTGAGCCAAATGAGAGGTTTTAAAGATGATGATTCTAAAGCTCGAGTTTCTATATATTCCATGAATAAATCAGCTATTACTCCTGAGATAGGTGAGCCCATAGGAGTACCAAAAACTTGTCTGTAATGCTGTCCATTGTATACAAAATATGTATTTAAGAGACAATGTTTAATCAAAGCAATAATATGGTCTGGTAAATTGCAACGTTGTGAGATTATATTTAAAGCTTCATCAATTGGAATGTTTGTAAACAAAGACACGACATCAAAACTGACCAGAATGTCACTAGCATTAATTTTTAAACTTTTTAAAACAGAAATAAAATGAAGAGAGTTTTTAATATATGATTTAATAGATGGGATTGTAGGTTTAATGAAATCCGATAAGTATCTAGCTAAAATATGAGTTGGAGAACCTATTGCACTTACTATTGGACGAAGAGGGGTATCTGGTTTGTGAATTTTTGGAAGTCCATAAAATTTTGGACAGACACAAGATTTTTCACGAGGGATTATTTTATTTTTTATCTCTGTTTCAATAGGTGATTTATTAATAATAGCTTTTGTTGTTTTTTCCAAATATGTAGTATGATCTCTTTTTGATAGTTTATAAGTTTTATCACTAAGCAGATCTAAAATTTTATTATGGTAAATGTCACGATCCATTACAACTGTGGCATTACCTTTATCAGCTGGAAGTACAACAATTGATTTGTCCGATTTTATATTATTTAATGCTTGTCTTTCTTTCTTTGAAATTTGTCTATTTTGGGCTTGAAATGATAAGTCAGCTATTTGGATTTGTGTTCCATATGTAAAAGGAACTACAGACAGTATCGGACGTATATTAAAACGCTATAATATAGATACAGCATTTTCTGCTCATCAAAAGATCAGCAATATAATAACCAAGCCTAAGGATTCAATCCCTCTTGAATCTCATGGTGTCTATCAAATCTCATGTAAAAATTGTAAAGCTTCTTACATAGGTATGAGTAATCGTCGCATCAGTGTTAGGAGAGATGAGCATGCTAATGCAGTTAAACAACACTCATCATCATCAGCACTCTCACTCCATACTATAGATTCAGGTCATAAAATAGTTTTTTCTAGTACCAGGATCATATCCAGATGTGATAATCTCTACCAATGCAAAATCAGAGAAGCCATTGAGATACTTAAAAGGCCAGATTGTATCAATAAGCGAGATGATACGTGCAAACTTCCTCCTATTTGGAAAGATTTCTTTAAAAAACATTCTTAAATTTAACATTTTTGCTATTGGTGGGATTTTTAATGTTTTATTCAAACCAGTGATTGTAGCGCCTCTACAACCGTCTTTCTACCTTTTTATAACTCTGTGGATGGCTTGTGTGACCAAGTCGAAACGTCAGTATATTGATATTAAAAGTTTTTAACACGGATGAACCCGCAAAATATGTATTTTATATATTTAACCCGTGCAAATCTTCGTTTTAACATATATATATATATATATATATATATATATCTGCAATGCTCAAGTGGATAAAGGAAGCCTACTGAACACGATGACTAGATAAAGGTTATTGGTAATAATAATAACTATTGATAATTTATAATGTATACTTTTTTTTGTTTTCTTTAGATCATCCATAAATTGGAAGAATGAAGTGTAAAAGTTTTTTACTTATATGTACCACATTTCATACAACATTTTAAAAAACATTATGAGATAGGATTGATTTGAAAATATGCATACGGCGATTATTTTTTTTTATTAGTGATATAATCCAACATAACAAATAATTATGTGATTCTTTTAAAATTTTCATGTCATAGGATAGTCAAATAGTGTCTAAGTAGATTGTATATGATTAAACATATAGAATAATGAAGTAAGCAGACTTTTCTTGTAGAACAACTAGATTGTTTAACTATTAATGAATTTTATTTATTGTTTTGTAAATGCAGATAGTTATTTATCGATGTAAAATGTGGAAAATCTTGAGAAATAATGTTGAGATAGTGGCTTGGAAGTACTTAGTGAACAGGAAACCAAGATGATGTTTTAAGAAATAGGATGTTATAAGGAATGGAAATAATATTTAGTCTTTATGTGAATATCAGCATAGTTAACAAAGCCCTATGACTAATACACATTTTATTGGACAAAGTTTATATTTCTTTAAATATTTGATGTTCTAATAAAGCTGAAGAAATAGCTTTAACATCGTCCCTGTATTAGAGGATATTAGGCAGGTAAATGTCATACCTCTTCACACTGTACCATGATTTTGAGATATGTTAAGAGTAATACTCTAGCTTTCTTCCTTAATCCTATGCATCTGTTTTCGCTATCTTTATTTCATGTAACTGCATCGTTTAGTAAGATATGTTTAAGAGAAATGATAAATAATTTAGAACTTATGTTATGTTATCATTTTGTATAAGATTGGTTTATTTGCTTAGAAGGAATAGGACGTTATATCTTAAAATTGAAGATCCAAAGTATCCTAAGGAAAGAAAAGAATCATAGAATATATTTTAAATTTTATTTCGGAAATGAAATATAAACTTTTTTAAAATAAAGTATCTAAACAAAGATATTTTCTTTAAAGTGATAATAATTTTAAATGCTTTAGTATTATTTTTTTTAAGAGAAAATAAGTATTGCATATTTTTAAAATACAATAGTACAAAGTAAATTATGTAAACAATATGCATAGTATATTTTTTGTTTATTAATTAACAGAAATATATTGATGATTACACTTATATCATACTAAAGTAAGGCTTAAAGAAGAATATATTATGATTAGTAAACATTGTGTGATAAATACTAAAATCTAATACTGAATTTTTGGATAATATTTTGTGTAACATCTTTGACTTTGCAAGATGAAATTTTTAAAATATCTTGAGAAATCCATACTCATTATAAAATTTTGTTTTCTATAGAATGTTTTTCTAAGTATGAATTTTTTAAAATAAGATAGTTTAAGAATATTAAGGATAAAATGTTGTTGCTAATAAAGTAGATAAATATATTTGTAATAAGTTAACCATAATGAGAAACCAAATAGTAACATTTTTTTTAAATTTTGTCCTAAATCTAAATAAAGATATAATTGAAATATAAATTATTTTTTTTATAACCTGGTAGATCAAACTGTAAAGTAAAAAAGTTAAGGATGTCCACTGTAAATAGTGTAAATAAATTGTTTATTTATTTGTTGTTAGTAATAAACTTTGTTAAATTTTGTTATTTCAAAATTTTTGTGTCCGAGTTATTTATTTCTCCACATCGCTGCATGAAAACACGATATATGCATAATAATTGAAACAAATATATAATTTTGCACAAAAGATAAATAGAGAATTATTTTAAGAATTTTAAATATTTTATTGGTATTCATTATAATTAAATAATCATAATCTTACATTATTTTATTGGTCATAAATCAATTATCACAATATTATATTAAATTATATGCTATCAGTTGCCACACACGTTTTGTTTATCAGATTATCAAATGTTACCACGTATTTATTTATTATATTCATGAAGATAAAAGATTATATAAAATTATTTTATTATTTTATTATGGTAATAAAAATATAACAAAAAGAAAAGATATCCAGTAGTAATTAAACAATGAAGAATATTATTATTATTATTATTATTAGTTTAAGTGCAGTAGATTATGTCATAAAATCCCTTCTCATATTTTACTACCGTATTTTTAAATTAACTTAGAATAAACTTTATGAACCTGAGATTATTTTATTGAGCTAGATTATTAAATAGAAGATTAAGATTTAATTATTAGTTTAATCTTAGTGAGTAGAAGTTATTAAAGTCGTAAGAATACTATGAGTTTGTTATTTGAAATAGTAATAAAGGGAAGATAGTGTTCTTATGCCATTGAGGTAGTATCCTGTGGGATATTGGCTCAATGTAATCTGTCTTGTCACCTGTATTTTCACTTCAAGTCTCATGAAAATATTAAATATTTATTTAATTTATTTTTATAAACTGAACCTTATTCATATTTTAAATTTGAGCTAGTGAAATATTTTAATTTTAATGTTGAATATTTTAATTATTAATTATTAACTGAGATAGAACTCATTTTTATTTTATATCATATATTATCTGGAAGTGAGGATGCACGAGATGAAGGCTAGAATATATACATTAAAAATAGCTCATTACTTTAGACAGAACCCAACAGTCATCATCGACATGCATACATATTTCTAGGCACACTCATAATTCTATTTAACTTATACATATGTTAATTTCTATAATTCTTATCATAAATCTGTTATATATAAGTATGATTAATGTTTAACAATAATAAATTGCTTAATAAGAAATGTATAAAAAAGAGCAAGGTTGTGCATAACCCTGGCAACAAATGATAAGATATCATTATTAAACAACAGAACAGATAAATAAATTAGTGGCAAAGCTATTATCAATAAAATTTTAAAAGAAATATACTTTCTTTTAATCTTCACTTTTAAATATATTTGTCCATTATAAAAGAAAGCAGACTTCAGTAATCTTCAGCATATTCTAGGAAATAACAATGTACATAAATATAAAATTCTATCCACTTTCAGTAATGGCTGGTAGTGCAAGTGTCTTTCCTACTTCATTTATGGGGACGGTTGTTTTAAAATAAAAAATTAAAATGGGGAGAAAGAATAAAAAGAGCGAGAATACCAAAGTAAGTATTCGTGAAGTTAAAGATAAGTTTAAAGTCTTAGATACTAATAATCTGAAGGAAAATAAAAATCATAATGAAAAAATGGCGTTTAAGTTTCTGAGAAACGAAAGTAAATTAAGGAACACTAAAAGTGATATTAATTTAAATAAATGTAAGAGAAGAAAATCATAATAATAGTGATAGTATAAATTTAAAACAACACACAAATGACACAAAAATTCAAGAAAGCAATTAGTACTTACAGAAAAGGCAGTTAACAAAAAAACTGAGAGAAGCTTAACTCGTAACGTTGGACTAGAAAATCCAAAGTGCGTAATATTAAATAATAGTAAAAAAAGGGAAATGAATAGCGATAGTAATTTTGACTCAAGTGAAGTGTTGAGCTTTCAATCTGATGCAATAAAAAAGCTGGATTAAAATCAAAATTAATTAAAAAATGAAGTGTATTAGATTATCAAAATGACTCAGTTTATTGACGTTAATGATAACTATGCTGATAATATAAGTAGCAAGAAACTTACAACAAAATCTTTTGTGAAATTAAATGAATACTGGAAAAAGATATTTGTAAAGTGTATGTCAACAAGCACATCAATTATTAGTTTAGTTGTGCAAAGTAATATAATTGTCATATCTGACCCTGCCTTCAGAAGTGGACTATTCCAGATTCCTTGCCTGATTGGCTAGCACCCAGTTGCTATGTAATGGGATTAAAACTTTCACTGGGGTTCGCGCACTGAATCTGCATGATGCCAGTAAGGTAGGGGATCTGCCTTTAAATGGTCAGCCTTTTGGAGGCAGGACAGAGATCAATTACTTCAATTAACCTGAATGACAGAATGTGCTTTCCTTTAAACTTTCTGCCATCAGTAAAGATATTTATCTAGTTATTATTGTGACATCCACTCAGTGAGGCAAGTCCACCTATGGACTGGAAACTGCTACATCTGAATTAGAGCCAACTTGAGGCAAGCTAACTACATAGCTGGAAGAGTCTTACCAGAACTCACAATGCAGGCTTATCATTAGCTAGAAGTGAGTTCCTTACTCCGCACAACTATCTCAGCATTGAAGCATAGCAACTGTATTTGTTCATTTGTTTAACTAACATGTGAATATATTTTGTACTAATAAATTTTACATATTAATTGCTGAATAGTTGTTCTTTTTGTATCTGTTGGTTTGGAAAGGAACCTTCAAGCCTAACCATACATAACAGATTTTGGGCAGTCGACACACCTGTTATAACAGATTTGGCACAGTTGGACAAAAAAATTTTCTTCATGGCTGGAAAAATTAGAATAAACTATGCCAGTTTAAACAGATTTGGCACAGTTGGATAGAAATTTTTTCTTTACGGCCGGAAAAATTAAAATAAACTATGCCAGATTAAACAAACGGCACAGTAACAGAAAAAATGTTTCCCTTACGGCTGGAATAATTATATGATAAAATTTGCCAGTTTCAAAAGTCTAAACATATGAAATAAGTACACGAGTATGTATTTGTTTTATTATTTTTCATTTTGGAAAAAAATTACATTCTTTTAATTTCATTACGGTGGTATTTTTTTTTAGAAAAATAACAATGTAAAACTGTTGAATAAAATTTACTGTAAACATAAAGGCATGTCAATTTGAAGCTTCAACCAATCATGAGAGCTTTACTCGCAAGACAGTGTAAAAGATCGCTCTATTGGTTTAAAAACTTCATTGAGTTAGTTACAATAATGTAATTATAAAAGCAGGTGTGAGTGGTTGCTCAGCATAAATAAGTAAAAAAAAAATGGCTAAAGCAATTGGCTCTATGGAATCTTTTGATCCAGGTCAACCTGAGAGCTGGCCAAATTATAAAAAGCATTTGATTTTTTATCTACAGGCTAACAATATTAAAAAGCCTGAGATAAAGTTAGCTACACTAATGACCACAATAGGTCTGCAGACATATGAAATACTCAAGTCTCAATCTACAGCTGTAACCCCAGCTGAGCTGGATTTTGATCGAGTGTTGACAATTCTCACAGAGTATTTTTCTCCTAAACCCTTGACAATAATGCAGAGATACCATTTTAATATAAGAACAGAGTGAAACAGCTAGAGCATTTGCAACACGAATCCATATATTAACCTTGAAGTGCAGTTTCAAAGACTTCATGAATGAAGCACTTCGTGATCATTTTATTTGTGGCATAAATGATCACAATTTGAGGCTGAAAATGTTAATGATTCCAGACATAGATTTTGAGACAACAGTGGCTCAATCAAGATTAGTGGAAACAATAGCTAGTCAAGCTAACCCATTAAAAAAACTTATAAAGTATGAAGTGTAAAAATTTGAGAATAACCCTGGGTCACCCAAGACCTCAATCAGCTCAAATAAATCAGCCTTAAATAGCTCACGGCTTTATTATAGATGCAATGAGCACATGCATACAGAATGTCCATACTTCAAAGCAACATGCAAGTTTTGCAAGCATATAGGACATATAAAGGCAGCATGTCTGAAATTAAAAATACAATCAGCCAAGTCTATTCCTAAAGACAGTAAAGGGACTTATAAGAAACATAAGCAAGTTGCCTGTATAAACCATATCAGAGATAACAAGTCTGGGTTTATACACACTGTCATAATAAATGATACACCAGTTAATATGGAACTTGACACAGGGTCAGCAGTGTCTATAGTTTCAAAAAAGACTTGGACAAGCATTAATAAAAAGAATAAATATAAGCTGCAATCTTGCAGTAAGTCAATATCAGATTACCAAGGAAATAAAAACAAACTGTTGGGTCAAACAACAGGAAAAATTACTATGCCTAACAAAACTATATACCTACCACTGGTAGTTGCATTAGGTAACCATAATTATTTAGTAGGTCATGGCTGATTCAGTCACTTAGCGTTAAAAGTTAACCAGCTCACAGCATTATCAAAGTTGAAGATGAATGAATCAGAAGTCTTTAACAAAAAGCTGAAACCTGATGTCAAACTTCAATTAGAAGGCAAAAACAAAATAAAATTCCAAATAGGAGCAAAAGTACTATGTGATATGTACTATGGGTCCACAAGATGGAGACCAGCAGTGGTGACACAAATAAAGGGACTCTACATTGTTGTACGAACTGAAGATGGTCATCATCATCATCATCACCATCACAACCAGCTAGGACTCAACTACACATCTGAAGCTATCAATATAGCAGCAGACAACCAGAAACAAGCTCATCAAGTGAAGATAATTACAGGAACAGCAGTCAACTGGAGAAACCAACCAAGTGGACAAATTGTTGTCCAGTGCATTTCAATGACTATGTCCTCCAGGGCTAATTTCATCCAGGGAGAGGGATGTCATATATGACCCTGTCTTTAGAAGTAGACTATTCCAGATTCCTTGTCTAATTGGCTAGCACCCAGTTGCTATGCAATAAGATTAAAACCTTCACTGGGGTTTGTGCACTGAATCTGCATGTTGCCAGTAAGGTAGGAGACCTGATTTTAAATGGTCAGTCTTTTGGAGGCAGGGCAGAAAGCAATTACTTCTGTTAACCTGAATGACAGAACGTGCTCTCCATTAAACCTTCTGCCATCAGCAAAGGTATTTATCCAGTCATTATTGCAACATCCATGTAGTGAGGCAAGTCCACCTATGGACTGGAAACTGGTACATCTGAACTAGGGTCGACTCAAGGCATGCTAACTACATAGCTGGATGTGTCTTACCAGAACTCACAATGCAGGCTAATCATTAGCTAAAAGTGAGTTCTTTACTCCGTGTGACTATCTCAGCATTGAAGCATATCAACTGTATTTGTTCCCTTGTTTAACTAATGTGAGTATATATTTTGTACTAATAAATTGTACATATTAATTGCTGAATAGTTGTTCTTTTGTATCTGTTGGTTTGGAAACAAACCTGCAAGCCTAACCAAGCACAACAATAATAACGGGAGAACATATACTTGATAAAACAAATATCGATGAATATTTAAAGGCTCTACATTCTCATGAACTCATTAACATGGTCAAATATACTTTCTTTTTTCCCACTAGAGGGTTTGTTTTGATTGAATATTTCAATAAGTAACAAAAAGATAAAGCTGAAAACCTAATTAAATAAATTCAAAATAAAAAAAATTACTACATTACAAAAGATCCTAATCCATTGGTCTATGGAAGAATACTGCATACACCTCCAAGTTCCAGTGTTGAGTTTTTTAAAATCCAACTAGAGAATTATGCTGAGGTAATAAATATGGAAAGAGAAATAACACCGGGCACAGCTTTTCAAATTCCATCAAACTCATGGACAGTAGTACTTAAATTAAAGAAAGGAGTAATGAAAGAACATACCACACAAAATAACAAAAGATCAAATGCCCATTTCCATAATAATAAAGGGTAGATCACCATTGTGTTTTAAATATAATCAAGTGGGGCATATTGATCGATTAAATCACTTATGTAATGTATCATCATCAGTTAAGACAAGGGCTAATATAGTTAGTAACACAGGAGAGGAGCATTAATTGTATGAAGAAGAAATTGATAAATTAAATAATATGGATATATTAGATGAAGTTGAATTGTTACTGGGCCAAAATGAACTATTGCAGGTTGGAGATGTCACAGGTATTGATAGTCATATAGATTCATATGATGAGAATAACAGACTCACAAATAGAAAATGAAAATGAAGACATGGTAAAACTTATCAACCAACAAGTAAATGATAATGAAGATAGTACGAAAACAGCAGAACTTAGAAACAAGAAAGTAAATGTTAATGAGGAGAGCATAAAAACATTCAAAAGAAATACCCATCAAAAGATTAATAAAGTTACAAAAGAAAACAATGGTGATAATCAAATAATGTTGAATATTAATTTGGAGGCATTACTCATATGAGAAGAAAGAGGATGAAACATTCAAAAGAAATACACATCAAAAGATTAATAAAGTTACAAAATAAAACAATGGTGATAAACAAATAATGTTGAATATTAATTTAGAGGCATTAAACAATGACTCCTATGAGAAGAAAGAGGATGAATTAAAAACTAAAAGAAAAGATGATGATGTGGGGTGTATTAAATTACCAAGATATGAAGAATTCATTAAATATAATATCTATGAATGTTAGAGGAATGAATGCAGGTGATAAAGTTGTTAAAATTATGGACTACATTGCTTCCCATAAATATGATATTATAATCTTATCAGAAACAAAGATTAGTAGCAACACACCAATTTGGATTACTGAAAGACTTGCATAGGCAAATGTGTTTCTGCACAGAATGAATACAAAATCAGGACAGGAATTTGCATTACTAATAAATATGGAATCAAGTATAAGAAATGTTGAAAATAAATGTTATAGTGATTTCATTTACCTTTTGTGATAGGCTTCTTATCTAATTGTGGTATACTTGATTAGTAAAGGTAATGATATCCCTAAGTTAATTCATGGTATACAAAATAAGTTAATGCAGAAACCGGACATTGTTGTGATGGTAGGTGACTTCAATTCCTCCTATCAGGATATTCCTAAAATCTTAGAAAACAAACTAAAAGCTCTTGCAATATATCCATCGTAAATGAAATATGGTAAGGATGCCTACACATTTTTAACAGTAGATATATGCCACTAATAGATTTATTCTTTGTGTTGAATAGCAAAGCGAAAAACTCATTCATTGAAATGTCTCTAGAAGGTTTTTCTGATTACCGAAGAATATTACTGGAGATAAAATTTATGATGTAATAAAAGATAAAGCCTATTTCTTTACTATTAAAAAGAATATTATAAGCCAGATAAATTTTACAGTTGATCAAATGTATCAAACTATTATATAAGACAATCAAAGCTACCTCCATGTCTTGCATGGAATAAAATAAATAAACTTATCTCGAGTCTATGACATAATAAACAAATAATATGTTAACAGAAAATCAAATGAAAAATAGAATTATTGAAATCAATAAAATACTAAGTACTATATCTGGCCTCAGAGAAAATAATGATTTAGTGAAGAAATTACAACTAGAATACAATGATAAATACAGGAAGAAACATATACACAAAGAATAAAAAAATTAATCCCAGATCTTAACAAAATAGTGAAGCCAACAATTAACTATGTAAAAATATACATCCCTCACACCAATGATATCCCATTGTTGATGACAGTCAAAGACTCTGTGATATCATTTGATGAGGTAGATCAATATATGGTTGTGAGATTAAAAGAGATCATGGGCAAACAAATGATTGAGAGTGAACAATTCTCGATACAATTTAAGCAAACTATAAATGGTTACATCTCACATTGTGAGGTCCTTGATGAAATAAAGAGATTAAAGTTGCAAACAGTATTAGCAAATGACAAAATCCCAGCATCAGTATATAAGCAAGTTGGTTATCTTCTGATTAGCCCTTTATTAAAATTTTATAATCAAATGTGCTCAGATATTTTTGACTGGCCGTGTATTAACAACAGAATAATCTCCAGCATTAAAAAAGAAAAGAATATGAAAATGTCCCATTTTGAAGAACTAAGAAATATAACAATTGAGGATATTGATGCTAAAATCATTGGTAGAATATTGCAAAAAAATATTTAGAAATGTCAGTAACAAGATATTAATGGTGCATCATGCAGTAAAAGGCAAGAAAGCAGTGAATGCAGCTATTAAAAACCAAGAAGCTATCAAACATGCCAGGATGCATAACTTGATACAGTATTATGCAGTACAAATAGATTTTAAATCTGTTTTTGACCTCGTTAACTGGTCTTCTCTATTTAAGACCCTAAAGGAGCTTATAAAGGATGATCAATTCTTATTGAATGCAATAAAAAATTACATTATGAATAATAGAATTTATTATAAAATTTTTATAAGAAGATCAGAGTTTTTTGAGCCAGATAGAGGAATTCTACAAGGATCACCTTTGGCAGCACTGTTGTTTGCAATTTATGTAGATCCCTTGATAAAATAAATAGGCACTATCAGATAGAGGAATTCTACAAGGATCACCTTTGGCAGCACTGTTGTTTGCAATTTATGTAGATCCCTTGATAAAATAAATAGGCACTAATAGATGGAATTTACTTGCACCAATTGGGAGTTTCAGTAAAAGTCATGGCATTTATAGATGATATTATAATAATATTTAAAAACTGTTATAATATTGATGTTGTAATGAATATAACCAGAAAATTTCAGCATCCAACTGGAGCATTAATTCAAGTAAATAAATCAGCAGCTTGGCAATTGGCAACAAGAAAATGAATTCCTAATGAATTTGTAGCATTGCCTAAGTCCTTTCTTGGACTTCCATTATATTTCTCAAAAACGAAGGTGAATGGACTATTAAACCAATTAGTCACAAAGAAAATAAAGACCAGAATTAATGGTTTTATATCTTTTAAACTCTATGAAATTACTAAAACCAAAATATTTAATGCAATTGCAACAGGAGTGTTAGGAGATGGCCCATGGTTAAAATTATATAATAAATCAAACCTAAAGATTATAACAGATGGCAAAAAAATTTATATCGGGAAAGAAAACTGGCCTCCTCTCTACCTCACTTTTGCAGCTTCCAATAAGTAAGGATGGTCTCAATTTAATTGACCCAAAAGCTTATGTTCGATTTATTACTGCTAAATCTTATATGAATGTACCCAAAGATCAATCATTTAATCTCCCAAATGGTGACATATTTATTATTAATGGTTTGGGAGCTGAAAAAAGATTGTATCTTACTGATATATAAAGACTTGCAAGATGAACTTGATGTAACCACCATAGATGGTATTAGATTTAAAGATTTAAAAAAAGCAAATTACCAAAATGAAAATAATTGGTTGAGTTGTTCAATGAATTTTTTTTTTTTTAAAATTTCACTCAAAATATATGTCTCAGTCATCCATGAGATTTATTTTTAAGTTAATCAATGGGATTATACCTACAACTACATATAGAAATAAAAGACTGGGATTGAGTTTGAATGAAATCTGTATTATGTGTAATAGGAGCAATGAAACCTTTATGCACTTGTTTGAAGATTGCCATGCCTTTAGAGAAATTAGAATGAAGGTCTTTCACAGGCCTATAATAAATCTCAAACATCTTATGAAAAAGCCCACACAATGTGAATGTAATGATCCATACGTTGAAGTCATTGTGGGCAATAAGGTGTTCACTTTTATTTGATAATAAAAAATTCAATTGGGTGATAAATATTGATAAAGATTGAGAAAACTGCTTTATCTTATGCCTAAAATATTGGCACCAAAAAACCTTCCAATGTGTATGGGGAGGAATTGCTCCCTCCAAATGTGAAATCTGTGAGTAAAACATAGAATAAAAAAGTGCAAATCATAAAAAGTAACAATTAACAGGTGACAGGAAATTTAAGTAAACATGATGCAGTATGTATAATGGACAACTGAAGTATAATACTCCTTTTTTTGTTTTGATTTTTGTTTGAACTAGAAATTTATCTTGTAATTATGTAAATATGTTGTGTTTTAATAAAGCTTATTACTTAAAATAAAAAATAAATAAATAAATATAAAATTCCACATTAAAAAATTCAGACTTAAAAACACAGTCACACCTACAAACAAGTTAATGACCTAATCAAAGAGAAATATTTTAGAACTTGCATTCAAAATAAAATTTGTTATGTTACCGTAATATTCACGAAAAAATATATAGATATATGTTTATATTAGATATAACAAATAGTTTATGCTAAAATATCAATTTTGTTTTAACATTAACAGGAATTAATAGATGTAAACAAAGGCAAAACTCTCCATACAGTAGTGCCACCCTGTGCCAATCAAGGCTCCTCACTGATGATGGCCACAAGCCAGAAACTAGTCTGGGGATATTGGATGAGTAGGCACTAGATAGGGATTTTATGCACAAGCCTTCTGGCATCCATTGATTACTCTGGTTGGCACAAGGTGGCACTTCTGTATGGAGAGTTTTGCCTTTGTTTACAACAATTATGTGCTAGTATAAGAGGTGATCATGTGATGTTTAGTGGTTTAATTAATAGATGTGTTTTATCTAATCACTTTTTTATAAATCACTAAACCTTACAAATAGTTATTTCATTTGAATGTATTATTTTTGCCCAGGAAATATTATATAATCCATGAATAGATGAAAACATCACAATATATATATATATATATATATATAGTGATGTTATTCATATATTCATATATTATATATATTTATATATTTATATATATATATATATATATATATATATATATATATAAATTTAAAGAAGAAAAATATCATAAGATATTTATGTTTATATGTATATTCCAATTATTATTCAAATGCAGATAATCCACTATATAATGATTACTTACATGAATAGTAAATGAATGTTATTTTTGACACATACAATAGGATCTATACTACTTGGCTACCATCAATCTCACTATAATATGTCCCATTGTTATCTGCTATTGTATGGAATATTTAAATCATCATGGGAATATATCACGAATACTTAATTATTAATCAATTTATATCAACTAAAAATTTAAAAATTTTATTTAATCATTGGTATTACTATAATTATAATTATAGTTATTGTATTTTAAGTTTAATTAATATTGAAGAAGATATAATTGAGAGTAATAATTAGTATTATTCAAAATTTGTAGCCTCATTGATTTATGGAAATACTCAGACCAATTAAAGTTATAATAACTTGAACCTTATTATAATTTTGTTAAATTGTAATGACATTCATAAATTCCCATAATCAATATTAATCTACCTTTAGGAAATAGTTTCCTGATTATAATTTACATACATTAAAACAGACAAAACTCTCCATACAGTAGTGCCACTCAGTGCCAACCAGAATAATCAATGAATGCCAAAAGGCACTGAGTGGCACTACTGTATGAAGAATTTTGCCTGTTTTAATAACAGTAATGTGCAAGAAATAGTGATCATGTGATGTTTAGTAATTTACGTACATATTCATAAAATTCATTTGATGACCATAAATAAACTATGATTATTATTATCTAAGTGTAAGTAATTGAACTAAAAAGTAAACATCATACCAATCAAAATTTATAGTAAATAATCATTAAGGATATGTCATTTACTATATTAATTCATTGTTTATATTTCTTAGAGCTAGCACATACCACTAAGCAACTTATTTTTCTATATGTATCAATTGGAGAGAGGATTAGGTTAAGACTTACAAAGTCGTTTATTTTCTTTTTAAGTTAATTCAATATTTAATTAATATATTAACTTAATTTCAAAAGTGTCTTTTCCTTATAGGCAACCCATTACATTAGTTGCACTTCCCATGCTGATAAAGTTTGGCTGGCTCCATATGTTGCTTAAGTAACTCATAGTTTTGGTGACATATTAAATTATCTTTGTGCTTTTATGAACCATTAGCTAGAACATACCTGAAGCTCCAGTGCACTACAAAACAGTACATTATAAATATATAACAATAAATAATAATAATAAATATAATGGTAATAACTATTTGTAATGGGATGGGGGTGGTAGGATGAAATGGAAGGAATCGATGTTTGAACTGGGGTGATGGAAAGCCATCAACATACCCAGTCAATTTAAAATGAAATATCAATAATTTACAAAAGTATATATAAATAATATTGTATTTTATAAGAGGAGCATGAGAACATGAAAATCTCCAAGAGTTCACTGAGGAATCAAAAGAGCAACTAAAAGCATAATTATAAATTCATCAACCAGCATTATCAATAAGTCAAAATAAGTATGAGTACTACTCAAAATACCATTCATTGTCATGAATGATCCACAATAAAATATACTAAAATCAACAGTCCATCTTGTGTCTGGATTTGAACAATAAAAAATATAAATCAACAGTCAACATTGTGACTGAATTGGAAATGAGCCTTCTGTAGACCAGGCTACCTATTGAGCCTTTGCCAACTTGGCCAATTGTTTAACCATTAATTTGGAGGCACAAACATAAATGTGAACCCATCAGAATACATAATCAGAAAAATCTAAATAATAATGCTGGGACATTAAAATATGCTGATTATCCCAATGCTCACACCGCTTGTACTGGCCAACTATAAACTTAATTTCTAATAAAACTAAAATAAAATACAGTGTGTGGGCTTTAAAGAATATAATCTTATGGGGCAACCAGGATGATGATGATTGATCATCACTGGATGCCCCAAAAGCAAAATTCACATCCCTATTCATATATTCATCCCATGCCCAAATCTAGCTCAGAGAATATAAGCTCTATACTGTATGTGGCCAAGAGATGATGCAATACAATTTTAACAATTAAATAAGTTTATTAATAACAATAAAAAAATGGTATTGTGGCTCTTCACATATCAATTAAGCTTTCTGACTTTGATTACTATACAATAAAAAATTATCACATTTTTGATTTACAAAATTACAATACACAATTCAAGTTATTACTATGGCTTACATATATATGCACACAGACACGTGATTTATAATATACAATTAATATTCAATAACAAAAAATGATTAAAATTTGCATATATGTCCTATTTGACAAGCATTGACATATATGTGCATACATAAATAGGCAGTACAATTGACATATTACAATCGTAATATAAAATTATAAAAAAATACTATAAAGAGTTAAAAATTTACATGTGTGTGTGTGCATATGTTCACACACTGAAAAAAAGTTACATATTTTAATTTGCTACAATAATAAAGTTACATTTTTCTAATTGATTCTACTTGGAAAACATACATAAATTTTACACATATACCTGTTTATAATCAAAATATAGATATAATTTAAAATTATTTATCAGTTTAGAAGTTTTATTGGTTGTTTTCTATTCCCTGATGCCAGCTGCATAAGAGCACTATTTCTAGGTCAATTCCTAGAAATATACTGTTTCAGCAGCCTACACCCAAACTAAGAGGCTTCTTTCTATGATAAAACACAGAACAAGTGCTCATGGCAGCCTTAGCCAACCTAAGAAGCTTGTTACTATGATAAAACACAGAAAGAGTACCTGCTGGTTTGGCTTTTTTCTATGCTAAAAGCACAGACAAATGCATTTGGGCTGCCATAGTTGGTTGTGTTATTAACTCAATCGTAATGCTAGAATGTCTACTTTGTCTATACTTTGGTTTGAGAGAGTATGGATTTTAGCTTGTCATAATTATTTAAAATTTCATTATAAAGGTTTTTTTTTTTCAAATTCTCTAACCTACTGTTATATTGTAACTTTATTAACAATGTCCTGAAGGTTTCATTATGAATGGATAATCCTCAAAAATTGTTTTTAAGGGTGTAGAGTGGCAGTATTTTGAGGATCATGTGAAAAGTAATGTTTGAAGAATTTGTCCATGACAAGTTACTTTTATATATATATATATATATATATATATATATATATATATATATATATATATATATATATATATATATATATATATATATATATATATATATATATATATGCACAAACAAAAACACCCCACTGTCTGACTATTAGTAATTACTTGTCCAAAAAAGAAATTAGTCAGGTATTATTTTTTTTTTACATTTACTATTTAAATAAAATTAGTCTTTATATCTACACACTAACAAAAACAACCCAGTTTCTGATTAATTACTGTCCAAAAAAAAGGAAAGCAAAATTCGTCAGGATTTGATTTTTAAATGTAGTAGGTGAGGTTGCTTGCACTGTAGTATGTAATGTCAAGATAAGTTTGTTTAAAGAATGTGATTCCTTTAGGATGCACTCCATTATGTTAGTGCTTTAAAGTATAAGAATGTCTGTGTTTTGTGTTATCATGATTTGTAATCATTCACAAACCATCCAACAAAATTTTGCAATTATAAATGTTTGAATTTATAAGCATATGGCCAGTTAGTATAATACACACGTTATGTATATGCTATGATCATCCAGAACTTTTCCATGTAGATGCAAATCACTTAGCTATATCTAAATGTTTATTTAGATGATTTACATTATGTTGACATTGAATTTATAACTTATGTGTGTACAAATGACTTATAATAAATGGTTTATTCATTGAATCCATTTAATATTTACTTAATTCAGTCATTTAGTTATTTTCTACTTTAAAGTAGTATTTAAAAAAATGTATTAAAAAAATCCATCTATGATCTAAGCTACTAGTTTAATGAGATATCTACAATTTGTTTATCTATTTGTATATTTATTTAACTTCATAGCAGCTTATACAGTTCCTATGTGAATATAAATTGCAAATTATAAGTGTTACTGTTAAACCTTATACTTAATTTACATATAGACAAATTGAGTATTTGCAAAACAAAACTATTATTATGTTTCCCAAATGTGTATATATGTATATGTATGCTATTATAAATCTAAAGTCACAATGTTGAAATAAATCTGTATCATTTATTTTATATAAAAGAATGATTTTGAGTTTTATTTAAGATTTATTTATTTTCTTTTTTTTCTATTTTTATTGGTAATTTCAATTGAATAGATATATTTTGGATTCAATAAAATTCCTTTCATTCCAAATTATATGTGGTATATAATTAATTGTAGGTAAAATTAACCTTGAGAACTAATTAGTAACGTACTCTAGTAAATGCTCTATATTATTAAGTTTGTTAGCCATGATAATAGTATATTTTAGTATATTAATTTTGAGGCAGTTTATTTTATCTTAATATATGTATAACATGCTATTAAATAGGTATTACACTTCTTATCTGTATTATATTTATATTGAGTTGAATGATGGAAGATATGTTCTTTCTTCTTGCATGGCACATGCATTTTATTATAGTTGTCAAGTTACTATGGAATCTGAATAATTTATGGGTGCCTCATAGGTGTATCTTATCCAAATCTTTTCTTTATTTCTAATATAGTCTAGCCATTATAAATGGTGCAATTTATAGATTGAATTTATAAATCAAATAATTTAAGAGATAACGTATCCCATTATAAATACTGTGTCATCATGAGTCTTAGTCAGTTAATGATTGTTGATTACATATAGAGTTTCAAATTGTTTTTTTTTTTCATTATAAATGCTGCTCAATAATTTAGGCCACATCATTTTTTTTACATATGGCATATATGACATGCTACATTGATTATCCACTGTTTATTCATCTTTCTTCATTTATATTGATTTACATATTTTCCATTAAAATTGGCCTACCAACATTTAGGGACTTCTTATCTTAATACACTTAAGTTACCATTACAATTGGCTTTCCCAACATTTGGAGCATTATTTTCTTCTCATATTATTTATGTTCTATATATATATGTTTAAGGTTTTATTTTATATAAGGATATGTTTATAAATATATATATAAAAGGATATGTTTAAGGTTTTATTTTGTATTACAAATAATATAAAGTTAATGAATAATTCTAAAAATGTCATATTGTTCTAGCAAAAAAGTAATGTTGTGTATTAATTTTTTGTGGTTGAATATTATCATATATAAGTGATTTAAGGTGCAGTATTGAGAAAGATTACAGGAGCATGAATTGTTATTAAAGCACGTGAAAAATAAAAAATAATAATGATTTAATGACTGTTCAATTTTCTTGGATCATGAAAGAACATGTAAATATAAATTTAAGTTTGATCTTCAAAGTGATAAGATTCTTCATGATGAGAGAAACCATAATAAAATAAAAATTAAGGAGGAAATTTTAATAAATAGAAATAAAACGAATATAATTAATAGTCAAGCTACTAACATTAAAATTTGGGATTCATGGGATTTGAGTTGATAATATTTGCTTTTATTATATTTTTGAATTTAAAAGCAGTTAAGGAGAGCTAATAAGTTAACTGAAAGTACTTCTGTCTGTTGATTGAAAGGTTGTATGTATTAGTTATTATATTTATTATTTTTATTGTTACAGTAGTTTTTAATTAAAGGGCATTATATATATATATATATATATATATTGTAATGGAAACGTATATGTAGCAGCCCCATGATTGGACTAGCCAAATGTAATGGAACCTATAATTCAGAGCCTCACTTGGATGCTCCAAATGTAATGGAACTTAAGGTAGCCCATGTTTGAGCAAGCCAAATGTAATGGATCGTACTTGCTACATTCCATTTAAATTGAAGAAAGACAAAATTATCCCGGTTATATAAATAATGTAATGGAAACTATATGGTAGCTCATAATTAAGCAAGTTAAATATAATGGAACGTATATGAGGTATTCCATTTATATTAAAGAATGAAGAAAAACAAACTTGTTCCAATTATATTTTAATAAATTGTTTAAATTGCCCTCCCAGCTAGCTTTATATAAAACAAATCTAAAATCATACTAATCAATGAGATCTTTCATTATAATTTATCTTTTAGGTTGATGTGACTAACTAATCAAATATATATATCAAAAATAAAGGGACTTTTATTAAATTCAAATATACACATCTACTATATAAATTTATGTACCTCTAAATATGTGTATGAAAAATAATATATGTAAGTGACCTACAAACCAAGTAATAAAATGAAATAAGAAATTATCTTTTATTAAGTCGTAAATTCAATTAATTTACTAATAATTTTGGCATTAAGAAAATAAGACTAATATAGTATCGATCTTTAAATAATTACAAAGGCATTATTTATAAAAATAAATAGCACATCTTTATTTTTATGTTATCGTTTGACTTTAAATAATATTAATATTTCAATATTAATATAAACAATAAATATATAAAGACATATTTCTGCCTAATAGTTATAATATAAAGATACTAATTAATATATAGTACCTCAACTTATAAATTATATTTTCAGATTTTAAAATTATTTAAATATTTATCTTAAACATCATCTGTTATACGTTTAATGTTATAATAGAACAAGACGCTTAAATTGATCATTCACAAACGTTACATTTTACAATGAAAAATAAAAATAAACAAAAAAAAAAAAATATATCAATCTCAAAAATATATATCCACACATCACACATATATATAAAATTATTAAATACCTTTTTAAAAGTTCACTTAGTTGATTGTCCTTTTTAAGAATTAATTTAGTCCATGAGTTTTTTCATCTGTATATTTTATTATTTTTATTTTTAGAATGCATTCTATTAAAAGAACGACGAAACGATTTCATTAAAGAAGATTATTAATTCTTGAATATATGCATATTTTATTAAAATGTTAAATCCAGTACCTCAATTACAATTACTTCCAGATTAGAATTAAATTGACGATAATACATTTAAGATAGCTATGCCAGCTTTTAATTCCAGACGCGATGAAATTTATACGTTGAAATTTTTAGTTGTTCCATTGAAAAATTGCTTTAGAATATATGAAAGCGATGATGATGATGCAGCCCTAGCTGCGATATATCCTTATTACCCCGTCATAATTTATATGTTTATTACAAAATATATATACGTTACTTCAGTATTTTAAAAAAAATGGTAAACTTTAAAGAAATAAAATGTAATAAAATTCTATCCTTCAGTTGTTTGTTCTATATCCCATTTTTTAATAAGCAATAATCCTAATAATGGCTTCCTTATTATTGTCGCGTGGTTCCATGCCAGCAGATGCTATTTTAAAACTCATGTTATATATATGTTCTCTTTTACAACAATTAACATCAAAATAAAAATAAAATATTAAGTATACATATAAAAAGTATCAAATCGAAAATTTGACATCTTTTAAAATATACATAAATAATTATTTATTACATTTAGTAATCATTGCAAATAAAATACTTTTTTTTTTAATCAACAATTTATATGTCCTTATTTATTTTAATAATTAAATATTTATAATGATGTACTATCAATATATATAAATAAAATAATAACTTCAAATAATAACTATATTTAATAAACATAAAAGAAAAATTTAAATATTTCATATGTAAACTTCAACTTAAAGAGATTTTTTTTTTAATAACAAATAACAAATTTTTAAAATATAAATATCGACCTATTGATATTTACAATTCCCTCAAATCCACCGAAAAAAAAAAATGTCTTTGCAAATAACTAATTAATTATGAAATATCGAAAAACTTCTCAAATTTGTAATCTTTCTAAGGACTAACATGGTTTAAAGAATATTATTTTTCTTATTAATAACCACATTCATTTATTTATATCTATCTCTCAGATCATCTAGATATTTGTCCAAATTTTTTTAAAAAAAAATAATAATAATCAAAAGTGCCTTTTCAATTCTTCCTGTAAAGAATTTCCAGTATGTTAAACTTTGTGAAAAAGTTTGCCCTAATTTACAAGATTTTCATATAGCATTTTGGTATAACTCAATTGCTTTTGAATAATTTTGAGATAAGTATCTAAAGATTTTGCTATGAACTCCTTAGATTCTACATCTATATCCTTTACATAAATAGTAACTTGATCATAAGCACTAACATAACTCTTAACTTTATCAATAATAGTTGCTATTTTATCAGATAATCTTACTTTTCCTTTGACTATCTTGATAAACATCATCGACTTGAGTAAGTCTTTATTTTACTTATTCTAGGTTCAATTAAAAACAATTCTCTGGATAATTTTGAATGGTATTCATTCAAATTTTCTAAATAATCCTTTAAAAATCGCAAATCAGTGTGATATAATTTCAACATTAAAGAACTCTTGAAAATCATTTTGTTTTACAACAATAACATTATTATATTAATTATTTTCAGTTTAACTTTAGGTTTACTTAAATTTCTTTCCTTAGTTATATTTTCTTGAAGAAAATCTTTATTATTTATCTTTCCATCTATAACTTTAAGTTTAACTTTAGCTTTTCCAATATCTTTCATAAAATCTATACTTCTTTTAAGATAATTTATTTTAAACTTATCTCTACTCAATTTAATGGATGATTTGAATATCCAGTCGCTGGAGTATTAACCTCAGTGTTAGTGGTATTATATGGATAACTCCCTGGTTGTAAATTAGTACCACGACTATATTCATGATTTCTATGGTAACCTCCATGATCCCGGTATGGATTTTGTCTTCTATTATTGTGGTAATTTCTGGTAAACCTTTGCATGCGACCTGCAAATTGGTTTCTTGGTATATGATAATTTACGTTTGCTAAATTATAATTAGAGTTATCTCTTGTAGTTCCAGTTGATTTATTACAAATACCATCACTAGCTTCTAATATTCCCAAGATATCTGCTACTTCCTCTACGGTATGTCGATCTGCAGCCACCAATGTTTGTTCAATATGCCTTGGTAAATTTCTACGCAAAATCCGCACAATCTGAGTTTCTGATAATGGAAATGCATTTAGGGTTTTGAATTTGGCCACTTGATGTCTAAAAAATTGAGTATAACTCCCATCACGAGAAGTATATTTTTCGTGAGAAAGTCTATGGCGTATAAAATCTTGTTTGTCCTCATTCCAGAAGTTATTCATTATTGCTTCACGATAATCACCATAAGTTTGAGGCCTTTCAAACAGAGATCTCCACCATTCTTTGGCTGATGCATATAAATGGTTACTAGCAATTGCCAACTTTTCTTTCTCTGACAGGATACTAAGTGTAAATAATTCTTCTAATGTATTTAGGTATTCCATAGGATTTTCATGATATTCACCTTTAAAAACTTTAACATTAATGAACCTTGCAGCATTATGATTCATATATGAATCACTAGATATTTGGTGTGGAAAATCAGAAGATCTTTTAGATTCTATTAAATTTGTTCCATTATTAACTTTATCTATACAACACTTACAATTTTCTTTATTTATCAATTCCTTAACAAATGTCTCATCCTTAAGATAATCTCTGTCTATAATATTATCTTTTATTTTATTTATATCTATCTTTACTTCATATTCTTTCCATTGTTTTTGCAAATTTGATATATATTCACTATTTTCTAACGTAATGATTTTTATTTGCTCAATCTTTACATCCATTTCTGCCACATCCTTTCGTACCTCTATTTCATAATTTTTACAGGTTTCAATTTCATTATTATTTATATATTCTGAAAGGGGTTTTAATTTTCCTTGAATTTGATTTAATTCAACACCTAATTCCTCAATACGATCAAAAGTAATATCATTTATTGTATTAATACGTTCATTTATATCTTGTAATTTATTAGTATCAATCAGTTGTTCTTCTTGTTGCAATCCTATAGCAAATTTAACTTCAGCAGAGATAGCCGTATATAGGTTTTTAAATGAAGATTCATTATCAATTTTCAATGTTTGGAACTTATCCCATAATACTTTATTATCATTAATAATCTTTTCCTTAAATTCCCCATGTTCTTTCTTAGATTCTTCTAATCTGGCCATAATTCCTTGATTTTCTTCCTTCATTTCATTATTTATTTCTTCAATTTTTGCTTTTAAAGAATTAGCTTCCACTATTGTCTCTTCTCTATATTTTTCCATCTTTTCATCAAATTTTATTTCTACTCTTCTAATACTATCATCTACCAAAGCTTTTAATTCATTAGAATTGATTTTCATCTCAGCTCTAAGTTCTTTTAATTCATTAGAGTTAGTTTTCATCTCAGCTTTAAGATCTTTTAATTCATTAGAGTTAGTTTTTAAACCAATTTCTAGTTTCTGGGAAAAACTAGTCTCTAGTTTATCATATTTGGTATTTAATTCAGCTTTAAATTTTTCCAAAAAATCTTTTAAGTCAAAATCACCATTAACTGGCATTTTATTACTATTGTTATCCATTATTATTAATAATACAATATTATATACTCATAAAATAAAATCTAAGATATATATATATATATATTTCTATATAGTAACTATCACAGATCAAGGGCTCACCATCTCCAATCATTATTCCAACAAGCAATTTTTTAACTAAAAATACAAGCCTTTTTAATCTTATAATATATAATAGCTATCTGACAATCTAAATTTTACTTATTTGAACTCATGAACTTCTTGGCTTAAAAAAAAAATAATCTTATCTATCACCATAACATCAACAAATTTCTCTAAAATATATATATGCAGAGAGTAACAACTGATATCACTAAATAACATTTATTTATATTTAATGATAATAAATATTCTACACTTATACTATATTAAAATGTGGATACTTCATATCAAATTCAATATAACCTTGAAATATTTAAACTACAACTAAATGTTCACATGCCTTAAAATAACTAATTTGATAATATAGTGAGACAACTTTCTCATTCAAAATAATGGTAGTTAAATATAAAATACTTAAATCGATACCTATAAATTTTCTGGACTTTAATACTTAATACCATTTTATACACATAAAAAAAAAAATTCACTTCACTTATTATTAACTTTTGTGCTCGAAATATTTTACTAAAATTGTACTAATGCAGTTTACTACTAACAAATATTCACTAATTGAATTTCATGTTTAAAAGTCACTTACAAAAAAAAAAAATAAAACATCGATATGTTTGTTTTCAAACCCTAATTGATAATCAATGTAATAGATTATTTGTTACAAACAATAATCAATTAATTTAGTCCCTAAGTTTGGTGTTATATATTTAAGTTATATACTTATCTATTCCTCCAAAGATCCGACAGATATTGACAACCAAAAGATTGATTAGCACTTCACAACTTTGATGTAGATAAAAGAATTCAATCATTACTCCCAAAGCATACAATGTTTCATGAACACTTAGATGACTATCACATTTCATTCTATCCTATCTACTACAACCCATAATAATTTTTCTTAGAACACCATTACACTACCCTGCTTATATTTAAGTCTTAGGGGCTATTATTTATAAATATTTCCTTGCTCATCTTTGGGAGACTTAGAGGCAAATATTATACTTATATTAAAATAATTATATCTTACTCTCTCTGGAGTTTTAAAGATAAAATCATGGCAGGACTACTGTTAACTGCTTCATGATAAATAATAATAAACATCAAGATTTGGGTTGGAGCAATGAATGAGACTAATCAATCACAAGTGACATGAATGCATCACATCCTCAAGACAATAACCAAAATTCCCCACTCAACATCAATACCTGCAACAGAACCAACCAAACTCCAACAATCAAATATCCCATCCAACCTTCAAAATTATAGATTTTCTACAACTCAAACTTTCCAAATATGTACAAAATTATTATACTATAATTCAACACCATCAATATACTTTTTAAATTGAAATTAAACTGCTTCATGACTATATTTATCTTTCATCACTAAAAAAAAAATACAATAATATTAACCATCACCATCTAAACATAAGGCTAAAATATTTCCATTTATATAAAAAAAATTAAACATACAAAAATGCTTCTCTTTTTTTTAAAAACTATAAATCTCATATTAATATATATACTAGACATCTTAATCTCAAGTATGTGGGGTATTTCAAGCCCTAATTAGCTTATTTCTAGCCCTAGTTGTTGCGCCAAATGTAATGGAAACGTATATGTAGCAGCCCCATGATTGGACTAGCCAAATGTAATGGAACCTATAATTCAGAGCCTCACTTGGATGCTCCAAATGTAATGGAACTTAAGGTAGCCCATGTTTGAGCAAGCCAAATGTAATGGATCGTACTTGCTACATTCCATTTAAATTGAAGAAAGACAAAATTATCCCGGTTATATAAATAATGTAATGGAAACTATATGGTAGCTCATAATTAAGCAAGTTAAATATAATGGAACGTATATGAGGTATTCCATTTATATTAAAGAATGAAGAAAAATAAACTTGTTCCAATTATATTTTAATAAATTGTTTAAATTGCCCTCCCAGCTAGCTTTATATAAAACAAATCTAAAATCATACTAATCAATGAGATCTTTCATTATAATTTATCTTTTAGGTTGATGTGACTAACTAATCAAATATATATATCAAAAATAAAGGGACTTTTATTAAATTCAAATATACACATCTACTATATAAATTTATGTACCTCTAAATATGTGTATGAAAAATAATATATGTAAGTGACCTACAAACCAAGTAATAAAATGAAATAAGAAATTATCTTTTATTAAGTCGTAAATTCAATTAATTTACTAATAATTTTGGCATTAAGAAAATAAGACTAATATAGTATCGATCTTTAAATAATTACAAAGGCATTATTTATAAAAATAAATAGCACATCTTTATTTTTATGTTATCGTTTGACTTTAAATAATATTAATATTTCAATATTAATATAAACAATAAATATATAAAGACATATTTCTGCCTAATAGTTATAATATAAAGATACTAATTAATATATAGTACCTCAACTTATAAATTATATTTTCAGATTTTAAAATTATTTAAATATTTATCTTAAACATCATCTGTTATACGTTTAATGTTATAATAGAACAAGACGCTTAAATTGATCATTCACAAACGTTACATTTTACAATGAAAAATAAAAATAAACAAAAAAAAAAAAAATATATCAATCTCAAAAATATATATCCACACATCACACATATATATAAAATTATTAAATACCTTTTTAAAAGTTCACTTAGTTGATTGTCCTTTTTAAGAATTAATTTAGTCCATGAGTTTTTTCATCTGTATATTTTATTATTTTTATTTTTAGAATGCATTCTATTAAAAGACGACGAAACGATTTCATTAAAGAAGATTATTAATTCTTGAATATATGCATATTTTATTAAAATGTTAAATCCAGTACATCAATTACAATTACTTCCAGATTAGAATTAAATTGACGATAATACATTTAAGATAGCTATGCCAGCTTTTAATTCCAGACGCGATGAAATTTATACGTTGAAATTTTTAGTTGTTCCATTGAAAAATTGCTTTAGAATATATGAAAGCGATGATGATGATGCAGCCCTAGCTGCGATATATCCTTATTACCCCGTCATAATTTATATGTTTATTACAAAATATATATACGTTACTTCAGTATTTTAAAAAAAATGGTAAACTTTAAAGAAATAAAATGTAATAAAATTCTATCCTTCAGTTGTTTGTTCTATATCCCATTTTTAATAAGCAATAATCCTAATAATGGCTTCCTTATTATTGTCGCGTGGTTCCATGCCAGCAGATGCTATTTTAAAACTCATGTTATATATATATGTTCTCTTTTACAACAATTAACATCAAAATAAAAATAAAATATTAAGTATACATATAAAAAGTATCAAATCGAAAATTTGACATCTTTTAAAATATACATAAATAATTATTTATTACATTTAGTAATCATTGCAAATAAAATATTTTTTTTTTAATCAACAATTTATATGTCCTTATTTATTTTAATAATTAAATATTTATAATGATGTACTATCAATATATATAAATAAAATAATAACTTCAAATAATAACTATATTTAATAAACATAAAAGAAAAATTTAAATATTTCATATGTAAACTTCAACTTAAAGAGATTTTTTTTTTAATAACAAATAACAAATTTTTAAAATATAAATATCGACCTATTGATATTTACAATATATATATATATATAATGAATTTCAGTGACATTAAAAATGTTGGATCATTAAGGAGTGTTAAAAACAATGTAAAATGATAGTCAAGCATTGTTGGTCGAGTGGTCAGGACAGCTGCCTTACAAGTAGTTGTCCCAGGTTAGTGGGTTCACTTCCCAGCTGATGTTATGACACATGGGAAAAAACAATGTAAAAAAGTTATTAAATTTAAATGAAAACTTCGTTTATTTAAGGATTGTAAAGTTTACCATGGATTCCCAAATTGTTGAAATATAAAATTGAACAGTTGTATAAATTTAGCACTAAAATGTATAAATAAGTTAAAATCAATAATTTTAAATGATGTAGTTAAGAAATATGACTTTTCAATATTTGGAGGTATTTAAAAGCAATTGAACATTTAATAATTTTAAATGGTGTGCTTGGGATGAATATAACATTGTTTCTGAAAATAGATTTAAATTATTTGAACTTAAATTATGTAATAAATTTGAGAAGAAAAATGATTTGTTATTTGATAAGGAGTATTCACAAACTTATAGTCATATGAATTTTGTCATTTTAGTCAGATGAACGGATGCATTTGATTCAGAACTAGATTTTAACTCATATAGCTAAATATGTCTGCTGTTATTTGGGATTATTATAATTTTGAATTGATTGCAGCTACTCAAAATTGGTTGGCAATAATTACTAGTGATAGTCCTATTGCTGATGAAATTATAGAGAAAATTAGTTGTCATAAATTTAATGTGATTCCAAATAAAACTTCATGAGAACCGTCAATTTCAGAATTTAAACACAAGCTTAAAACTGATAAAGATTTGCGGTTGTATATTGAGAAAGTTAAAGAGCAAAAAAATAAACTTGTTTTTTTTATTGAAGATTATAATATGGAGGGTCAGAAAATAAAATGTATTAACAATATTTTTAAAAAAGCTTAAAATAAAACCATAAAGAATAATGTGTATTATAAGATACATACTTCCTGGCTTTTGAAAATAATAAAATTACATAAAGAAGATAATCCTTTGCGAATTATGATTGATTTTGGTGGTTCAATTATATATTAGACTTCTAAATATATTGATAAGTTGTAATCAGATGTTAGCATTTGGGGAAAATACAATTTCTTCATCGTTTGATTTGTAAATAGAAGTAAAAATATAGTTATTGATAAGAGTGGTGTTATTGCATCATTAGATGTCTCAGAAATGTATGCTTTTATTGATAAGATGATTTCCATTACAATATCTGAATATGCTTTAAAAGGTAAAAACGTTTTTAAATATATTATAAAATTTGGTATTGATTCTTTAAAAATTTTTGATGATAACATTGTAGCTTCTTTTGAAGGTGAAAATTGTAAAATGTCTAAAGACTAGCCTATTGTTTGTTTACATATAAGAGAAATAATTTAGATGTATGTACTTTTAAAGATATTAAAATTTATAAAACGTATGTAGATTTTTTTTTGCACGTAGAAAGATTTCATGTTATTTATTTATAAATAATATTTAGTGAATTAAATGTGAAGGTATTTTAAGTTTCACACTCTTAATTTGAAATGCTTGAGTCTGGCTTTATATATATATATATATATATATATATATATATATATATATATATATATATATATATATATATATATATATATATATATATATATATATATATATATATATATATATATATAAATTTAGGCATAGAAGAAGGTGAATCCCACCTTTTCTCATAGTTCTGACTTGTGTTTAAGAATTGAGAGATCCATGTGCAGTCATTATTACATCTGATTGGCTATCACATAAGCATGTTTACAGCACATCTTTTGAAGGTTTTAGCTTTGGCATTATTACAATGTTATCTGCTTGCATTTAATAAATTTGATATATTTAAATAACAATAACATAAATTTGCATATAAAGGAATTAAATAACTTGAATCGCTTAAAACGGACTATTGAAAAAGAACATGACAAAAGTATTAAGTATTTGAATTTATTTATTACAAGAGCTAATAGTATGTTAAGTTATAAAATAATAATCAAACTCCTGAAAATACTGGGATATATAAATTGTAAATCAAAAGTACCATTTATGCATAAGATGGCAAGTTTTAGTTCTTAGTTGTTTTAAAAGGAAAAATTATGCAGTTATCATTGTAATAAATTTAAAAGTATTTGCCAAGGAATTGCTTAAAGTTGGTTATAAGATTGTACAGATTAACCATACTTTATCACAATTTAGAAAGTGTTATAATAATTAAAAATAGTTGAAGATTGATAATAAAAAATGGATATCTACTCCATATATTTCAAATGCTCAAGTAAACTTTTTTAAAAATATATATAAGGATGTGTTTAATGTTTCATTTTGTGTTACAAATAATGTTAATAAGTTAATCAATAATTCTAAAAGTGTTATACCTATCAAGAAAAAAGTAATGTTGTGTATCATTTTTTATAGGTATATGTTATCATATATCAGTGAATTAAAGTGCAGTATTGAGAAAAGATTAAAAGAGCACGAATTGTTATAGAAGTGTGTGAAAAGTGAACATAATAATGAGTTATTAATGAATGCTTCAGTTTTCTTGGATCATGAAAGAACATTTAAATATAAATTTAAGTTTGATTTTGAAAGTGTTAAGATTAATTCATGAAGAAAGAACCATGATAAAAGAAAAATTAGAAATTATGTAACATTTGATTTTATTTACAAGCACAGAGGTAGCATGTAATTTAGATAGTAAGGATTTTTCATCCTAACACAAGACCAGTATAGTTTTTTTTTTATAATATCTCAACAATCTCTTGTTGAGTATTGACGAAACTCTCAAACTAAGACAGAATATAGAGACTTTTGAAAAGATAAGAGTGAACATCTTATCTTTAAATCTACTTTCTAATTTCATAGGCCAATCTAAAGCATCTCAGTTTAAGAGGATGAAGGTGTTTCTCTGTACACTTCACTTCCATTAAATTTTTTCTGCATATTAACACATAGTAAATTTAAAGATTTCATGAGTGTTTATATGCAGAAAGAAATTAATGAAAGTAAAGTGAACAGAGAAACATCTGCACAATCTTAAACTGAGATGTTTTAAATTGGCCTATATAATTAAAAAGTAGGTTTAAAGATAAAACAGTCAATCTTATCTTTTCAAAAATCTCTATCTTGTGTCTTAGTTTAATAGTCTCTTCAACATTCATCAAGACATCATTGAGATATTATAAAAACAGTGCAGTACATGTGTTAGGATGGAAAATCTTTACAATCTAAAATAAAAGAAAATTTAGGGAAGCAATTTTAATAAATAAAAATAAAATGAATATAATTAATAAACAAGTTGTGAACATTAAAATTTGGGATTTATGGGATTTGAGTTGATGATGTATGCTTCTGTTATGTTTTTTTTTTTTTTGCATTTAACAACAGTTGAGAATGGTTAAGAAATTAACTAAAAGTACTTCTGCAGACTGAAAGACTGTATATAATAATTGTTATCATTATGTTTATTTTTATTAAAATAGTTCATAATTAACAGACATTTTGTGTATTATATATATATATATATATATAATACACAAAATGTCTGTATATATATATATATATATATATATATATATATATATATAAATTTTTTGTACAGAAAAAGAGAAAAGACAGTATTGCAAGATGTTAAATAAATACATTGATGAACCTATTTGAAGAAATATATCAATTAAATTAATATGCATAGATTGGTGTATTACAATCTTTTAGTCTTTCATTTTCTATTTTTTTTAACAGAAAATAAAATAGCTATATTCTTTTACAAATAGATAGATACTCATTTGAATATATCTCCCATAAAATAAAAACATTTTCCACTTATCATGTAAAAGAGAATGATTTGAGGTTCTGTGCTAGTGGATAGCAATGATGTAGTCTTGAGATAAGAAATGCACTGTAAAATTAAAAAAATTTGAGAATATGTCTGCAATGCAACAATTATTTAAATGTCCACAAAGTGTTGAAAATGAATAAAATTTAATTTTTGTTTAAAAATGAGTTGCATAATAAGAGATTATTGAGCTCTCAAAATTTATGAAAGTCTAAATATTTAATACACTCACATTATTTGACCAGAAAAGGTTGTTCACAAAAATGCATGCATCATGAAATAAGGAAAGAGTAGTTTGATTTTCTGCATTCGTGAATTGTAGTGAAATGTGTTGAAATAAGAAATGCTGTAAAAAAATCTATATATATATATATATATATATATATATATATATATATATATATATATATATATATATATATATATATATATATATATATATATAATTTGAAATCTCAAATAAATTACCAGACACTATGTAATATAAGCATACACTATTATTTCTTGAAAATAATGAGGGAATATTTTTCTCCTCATAACTAGAACTAATTCTATTAAATTGGTTTACGTTATTGTTTATATATATATAAACTTTACTACCTCCCTTTATTAATTATAAAATCAATGATGAAACCCAAGCTGAAAGCAGTTTGGTTATTTGATTAGACGTCATCTCTTTATTAACAAAGTATACTTAAAGTATTAGAATACATTTTCTTAAATGTTTACCCAAACAATGTATTATTCATGTTTTCAAATTAACATCTGAATCTAACAAGCTAATAAAATCGGCTACTTTATCTAGTAAAAATAACTTATGTAAAATGCTTTTAAATGGAGATTCTTTATATATATATATATATATATATATATATATATATATATATATATATATATATATATATATATATATATATATATATATATATTAAGTTATGATTATATTTATCATTCTTATAAAAAAAGAATAAAGCAAACATATAAAAATATATTTCAATAAAATGATATACCTATAAAATTATTTTTTTCATTTTTTTTTTAATGGTATAAAGATATATGTACTCTTTTGTATATTTATATTCGTACAAACTATTGTAACAAAAACTTTTGCACCTTAAAATTTTAACAATGATAAAAATGCAATTATTTAATTTTTTTTTTTTTTTTCAGCGTCACTGCAGCATTTACTTCACTGACCTCTGTAATGAAAGGTATAAACCATCTAAACACAACAGTATAATATTGCTATTAACAACAAAAAATCACATTCACGGATAAGACCGATATATATATAGCCGCATAGCCTTTTTTAAATATATATATATGCGATTTTTTTTTGTTGTGGCTATTTTATAATTTCATTAAAAGCAAGACTAATAATGTTGTTTTTTTTTAAAAAAAAAACTTTTTATCAAGTAAATAATGCTTACAATAAAAATGTATTTTGATTGTTGAGATAGTAAGTGTAATCAGAATTATTAATTCTCACATAAATATAATTATCAGAGATTAGAAAGTAAATATAGCTGTCCTGTCTACAATTATCTATATAAATTCCATAAAACTTAATTATTTATTAAAATATTGCTTTTGTATAAAAATAGGAAGTAAGCATAAAAATATTGGCATAAGATGGGAATATCATGAATGCCTAGTGTTTGAATAGCCAGAAATTGTATGTGTTTGAGCTGTTGAGTCTTTAAATAAAAATGGTCCATAATAAACCATAAGGAAAATAAACGTAAAGGTAAATTTCTCAAATTGTTTCATATGCATTGTAGAAATGGTGAAATTTATGAAAAGGTCATATTTAGTCAATTAAAAAATTTATACAAAGGCAATACTAAATACTAGAAATAATTTTGTCAAAATTAAAAAAAAAAATGTTTTCTTAAAAATAAATTTATCTGACAGAATTATAAATTTGCTTAATCACTATATTGGTTATGCAATTGAGAATCTCATCATCACCATTACCTTCAATTACTATGAATTCATTGTGAGATGTCTCCTCAAATTCAATCTATTTTTGGTGGATTCATAAGGTTTTTTTTCTTCACATTATTGCAGCAAATTTTTTTATCCATCCATAATGCACATGATTTATTACTATGATATTAATAAGTTTTTGAAATTCAGTTTAAGTCTTCAGCATCCAATTAATGACAACTCTTTTAGGAACTTCTCGGTTCAGATTCATTTCAGCTTTTTAATTTGTTGAATAATATAAGTATTTTATGTTTGTTTTCTCATCCATGGATTTCATTTTGACTGCCCCTTCTTTACCTAACATTAATTTCTCAGGTATGAAATTTTTGTAATGCTTTTATATTAAACATCTAAATATCAAAATCATATGTCATAACTGATCATTTATATATATATATATATAATTATAATTGAAATAATATTTTTAACGGTTTACAAACAATTACAAATAATCTTTAAATCCGCAGAAGTACTTTCGGTTACTTTCTAACCTGCCTCAACTGCCATTAAATTCAAAAACTAAAAGTGGAAGCAAACATCATCAATTCAAATTCCACGAATCTCGTATTTTAATGTTAGAAGCTTGTCGATTTATTAAATGCGTTTTATTCCTGTTTATAAAAATTGCCTCTTTAATTTTTCTTTTACTATGGTTTCTCTCTTCGTGAAGAATTTTAACATTTTCAAAATTAAATTTAAATTTATATTTACATGTTTTTTCATGATCGAAGAAAACTGAAGAAGATATTAAATCACCATTATTTTTATTTTTTACACGTTTATATAACAATTCGTGTTCCTTCAATCTTTTCTCAATGCTGCACCTAGATTCACCTATATATGATAGCATACAATCACAAAAAATTTGATATATGACATTACTTTTTTGCTTGACAGGTATGACATCCTTAGAATTATTAACTAATTTATTAATATTGTTTGGAACGTAGAATGAAACATTAAATACATTCTTATATAAATCCTTAAAAAATTTTACTTGTGGATTTGAAATAAATGGAATAGATATCCATTTTTTATTATTAATCTTCATTTCTTTTAAATTATAATAATTTTTTTTAAATTGACTTAAAGTATTGTTTATTTGTTCCATTTTATAACCAACATCAAGCAATTCCTTGGCAAATATCTCAATATTTTTCAATTTATCACTTTGGTAACGACATAATTTTTCATTCCGAAACAAAAAAGATTTAAAACTTGCCATCTTATGCATCATTGGTACTTTTGATTTACAATTTATATATCCTCTTTTTTGCAATGGCTTAATTATTAGTTTATAATTTAATATACTGTTATCTCTTGTGATCATTAAATCTAAATAGTTAATCTTATGGTCCTGTTCTTTTTCAATAGTCCATTTCAAGCCATTCAACTTATTTAATTCCTCTATAAGCAAATTTATACTATTAGTGTTTCCACAGACAAAAACATCATCCACATATCTTTTGTAAATTTTAATATCTCCAAAAATACACATATTTAAAATACTACTCTCATATGTAGATAAAACGAAATTGCAAACTTGTGCAACTACAGGCAATCCCATAGGCCAACCTTTGTTCATTTTATAATATTGACCTTCAAAAGATGCAACAATGTTATCATTAAAAAATTTTAAAGAATCAATGATAAATTTTATCATATATTTACAAATATTTTTACTTTTTAATGCATGTTCAATTATTTTTATGGAATTCATTCTATCAATAGATCCATACATTTCTGTAACATCCAATGAAGCAATAATATCATTTTCATCAATAATTAAATTTTTAATACTATTTACAAAGTCAAACGATGAAGCAATAGTATTTTCCCCAAATCCTAAAAAGTCTTGTAAAAGTTTACCAATATATTTAGAAGTCTGATATATAAAGGAACCACCAAAATCTATCATAACTCGCAAAGGATTACCTTCTTTATGTAATTTTATATTTGCAAAAATACGAGGACATATAGCACAAGAAGGATATAGAAGGATATATCATATAGTATACATTAATGTATACTATATGATATATCATTGTGCTATATGTCCTCGTATTTTTGCAAATATAAAATTACATAAAGAAGGTAATCCTTTGCGAGTTATGATAGATTTTGGTGGTTCCTTTATATATCAGACTTCTAAATATATTGGTAAACTTTTACAAGACTTTTTAGGATTTGGGGAAAATACTATTGCTTCATCGTTTGACTTTGTAAATAGTATTAAAAATTTAATTATTGATGAAAATGATATTATTGCTTCATTGGATGTTACAGAAATGTATGGATCTATTGATAGAATGAATTCCATAAAAATAATTGAACATGCATTAAAAAGTAAAAATATTTGTAAATATATGATAAAATTTATCATTGATTCTTTAAAATTTTTTAATGATAACATTGTTGCATCTTTTGAAGGTCAATATTATAAAATGAACAAAGGTTGGCCTATGGGATTGCCTGTAGTTGCACAAGTTTGCAATTTCGTTTTATCTACATATGAGAGTAGTATTTTAAATATGTGTATTTTTGGAGATATTAAAATTTACAAAAGATATGTGGATGATGTTTTTGTCTGTGGAAACACTAATAGTATAAATTTGCTTATAGAGGAATTAAATAAGTTGAATGGCTTGAAATGGACTATTGAAAAAGAACAGGACCATAAGATTAACTATTTAGATTTAATGATCACAAGAGATAACAGTATATTAAATTATAAACTAATAATTAAGCCATTGCAAAAAAGAGGATATATAAATTGGAAGAGCAAAAGTACCAATGATGCATAAGATGGCAAGTTTTAAATCTTTTTTGTTTCGGAATGAAAAATTATGTCGTTACCAAAGTGATAAATTGAAAAATATTGAGATATTTGCCAAGGAATTGCTTGATGTTGGTTATAAAATGGAACAAATAAACAATACTTTAAGTCAATTTAAAAAAAATTATTATAATTTAAAAGAAATGAAGATTAATAATAAAAAATGGATATCTATTCCATTTATTTCAAATCCACAAGTAAAATTTTTTAAGGATTTATATAAGAATGTATTTAATGTTTCATTCTACGTTCCAAACAATATTAATAAATTAGTTAATAATTCTAAGGATGTCATACCTGTCAAGCAAAAAAGTAATGTCATATATCAATTTTTTTGTGATTGTATGCTATCATATATAGGTGAATCTAGGTGCAGCATTGAGAAAAGATTGAAGGAACACGAATTGTTATATAAACGTGTAAAAAATAAAAATAATGGTGATTTAATATCTTCTTTAGTTTTCTTCGATCATGAAAAAACATGTAAATATAAATTTAAATTTAATTTTGAAAATGTTAAAATTCTTCACGAAGAGAGAAACCATAGTAAAAGAAAAATTAAAGAGGCAATTTTTATAAACAGGAGTAAAACGCATTTAATAAATCGACAAGCTTCTAACATTAAAATACGAGATTCGTGGAATTTGAATTGATGACGTTTGCTTCCGCTTTTAGTTTTTGAATTTAATGGCAGTTGAGGCAGGTTAGAAAGTAACCGAAAGTACTTCTGCGGATTTAAAGATTATTTGTAATTGTTTGTAAATCGTTAAAAATATTATTTCAATTATAATTACACTATTGTTTTTAATTAACGCATATTTTATTTATTTTATATATATGGGCACATTTTCTTATGTTATTAGATTATTTCTATCAAAAAGATTCGATCCACGTTTAATTATATAATTATTTTCTTCACTATGTTTTATATATATTAATAATCTGGTCAATGTATTCGTAAATATGAAATTTCTCAAATTTATAATTATCAATTTTTATTATATAAGCGTGTACGTGTGTGTGAAGTCATTGAACATTTATTTAATTTTATTGATTATTTATATTTCGTCCTACTTTTTTTATTTTTATCTGATAACTCTTATGATTTTTTCTGGATCTCTAAAGATTTTATTTGGATGACTTAAATAGTTTTCTTGCTTTTTATTTTCCTAGCTTACATTTTATTAATCACAAATTACTCGCTGTAAAACTATTCTTAATTTTTTTTGAAAATATGAAATCAATCAATTTTATGCTTTTATAAGATCTTAGGGTCATCAAACAATTTAATCGCTGATGCTACATTTAGATAAATATTTTTCAAATTATGATATCTTGCATGTTTCAAAGTTTCAACCATACAACTTTTTTTATAATAATCAATTTTTTTTAACTTTAAAAATCCTAAGTATAATGAAATTTATTGATTGGCTACTTTTTTGATTACTTAAAATTCAATATTCTCTAGATATGAGTTGATATATAATTGATCACTAATTTCTATTTTTTTTATCATTTTTAAATTTATATTAATATTTTTCCAATTATCTGAATCTTTTTATTATCTATACATTTTATATATAGTTTTTCCAACAATTCCTCTATTTATTTATGTATTTTTTTTAAGGTCTCAATAATAATTCCACTTTTCAAGAAGATTTTCCTCTTCTTTACAAATTTATATAAGTGTAAGTCCTGTTTTGTGAACTTTTTTAAATTATCAAAACATCACATGATCATCATTTAATCAGCAATCAATGGTTGCAAAAAGGTCTGTGGTTAAAATCCCTATCCTGCCTACTCATCCAATATACCCTCTGGGATATTGAATGAGTAGGTACTAGATAAGAATTTTATGCACAAATATTCTTGCATCTATTGATTACTGGGGCTTACACTTGGTGGCGCTACTGTATGGAGAGTTTACTATTGTTATTAACTGTTTTATATTTTTTGCAAAAGATATACTTAC
The DNA here is from genome assembly GCA_028023455.1 of Epiperipatus broadwayi. Classification (NCBI taxonomy): domain Eukaryota; kingdom Metazoa; phylum Onychophora; class Udeonychophora; order Euonychophora; family Peripatidae; genus Epiperipatus; species Epiperipatus broadwayi. Next base: position 790,493 of record JAQFVV010012481.1, on the reverse strand, counting down.
ACTTTATGATATTGTTGTTATTTTCAGAGTAGTAATATCTTTTTTTCTTATTGCTTAATTAATTTGTTTTCCCAAAAGTAGGATATTGTGTTATACTTTTGGAAATGTTTTTAGAGTTTTTCATGCCATTTTACATTCATATTTTTATATAATGAATAATTTCTTATCTTACTATTTTGCAAACTATTTCTTCTAATTATATCATTTTTAATAATTTAATATTCCCTTACATTGTCTTGTCTCAGTTGAAAATTTTCTAATATTTGCTTTTGTGATAGTTTTATGTGAGAAAATCTGAGCATTATGTTACTTATCATCTTAATAAATTTGTTCACTTGAATCACTGTCCAAGTCTATTAATATCATTAAACAATTTGCAAATTCTATCTTAAATTCACTGAAATATTTTTAAAGACTAAAAGTATAAACTATTTTCTTTTTTACTAGCTGTTGTTCTCTTATATTTTATTAACATATATTTTACAGTTCACTAATGGATGACTATTTCCAATATTCAATATATTAAATATATTACAGTGTTGAAATACATATATTCTCTGTGTATCTTCATTTGTATGACTACATGATCTTTTCCATTTTGAATTTTTAAAAGAATATTTATAATATAATATGCAATTTTCTTTTAATATACAAATATATAATCTCTTTCATTTCTGTTTATAAATCCAAATTTACCCATAAAGTTTGATATGTCAATAATTTTTTCAATGATAGCCTTAAATTTTCTATGACAATTTAAAAATATTGTTTGTTTTACCTTTTGTATAACTAAATATTCCTTACTTCTTTATCAGAATAAAAACTTGTTGCATACATGAATCTGAATTGGCTACATTTTGCTACATTTATGAATAAATAATCAAATGGCTTTACTTCATGAAAGTTCATAAGAAATTTGAATGCCAGAATTATCAGAACATAAATCAATATGAAGACCTTATGTTCCAGAATCTGACATTTTACAACTACATTAAACTATGTAGTACTAAACTACATAGTACTGTTTTTTACTGAAATAAATAATTAATTTTATTATTCACTCTAATATGCCATTTTTTTCATTTTTTATTTATATATGTCCTATTTTACTTGGTATTCCAATATTGGAGCTTTTGTATTAGAAGAATGTTCATTGTTCAATTAATTTTTTCTTTCAGCTATTTTTGCTTCACAAACTATGTCAACTAATATATCTTTTAATATTAAGTAGTTTTTGTTCAATTTATGTAATCATTCTTTGCTTAAAATTGGTCTATAATTGTAGATCAATAAATAAGTCAATAAATTGCAACCTAATTTTTCAATCAAAAAATTCTTAGCACATAACTAACTATCTTCTGTCACCGATACCTTGACTTATTACATTAGAGCATAGAGAAAATAATGGACTTAATTTACTTTACTTGTCATGATTGTAAACATATTAAATAGTGATCATTCATATATATATATATATATATATATATATATATATATATATATATATATATATATATATATATATATATATATATATATATATATATATATTCATTTTGTCTTTATATCAACTCAACTGTTAATTCAGTTAAAAAACAATAGTCAGTCACTTGGAAATAAAATATCAAGATAATTTTGGGTTTTAGCCTCAGAAATAAAAATCAATATTCTTTTATATAATTATTGATGCATACTGGAGACCAGCCATGCACATTTATTTAACACACAAGCACAATCGGACTTATTTTATATATTAATCCTGATATAGAAAATAACATTAAAACATGCAATAAATATAAAATACCCTTTGACAGTACTATGTAAATCTAGAGAGTTGTTAGATAGAATCATTGTATTTAAAACAATCATAATTTGATTGTCATATTACATAATTAAAATGACAGAAGATGTATGCATTTTAACAATGCCTTCATTAGCTATTCTGAAGTAATTCAATTATTTACAAAAATATAACAATTGTGCATGTTTTATATTAAAACATGGTTCACATTTATATATAATTTTATGAACATGTTAAAGTATGAATATTTAGTGATGGAGTTATTTTTCATAAAACAGTCATTATCTGATTCTGTGATGATTAATGTACAATCTTATTTGAATAGGTTGATGTTTAGAAAATTACCAAATCATACATTTTAAATTCAAGTCAGTAAAATCACAAGTATTAATATAAGATGATTAGTTATTATAACTCCATAAATGATGATCATTGTCGCAAGATATCTGATGCAGATTTTTTGTAAGATGTTAACCTCCTGAACATTACTGCTTAAAACCTGAACTTTTCCACGTGTATTGAAAACTTTGTAAAGAATATTTATCACTTTGCTTAATAAATATTGTAATGGAATTTGTAATCAAAATATAAGAGAGTGAATTAGAAGATGCCTTTATGGATAGATTTTTGTTTAAGATATCAAAATGTAACAGAATATTGGAAAAAGTTTTATGAAAATAACACACACACACAATATATATATATATATATATATATATATATATATATATATATATATATATATTAGACTGGAGAATAATGATACTGATGAAGTGAATATAGAAAGAGGAGTTAAGAAAGAATGCAGTATGTCACCTGTTCTTTTTAATATTTATTTAAAAAACAAATTAAATAATTATTTAGACTGTGGAAGAGTAAATCTTTGAAATACAATAATAAAATGTATAATATTTTCAAATGATATTGTTCTTATAGCTGAGAACAAAAAGTGTCTTCAGAATATGTTGAATAAATTGGAAAAGGAATGAATGGAATAGGGAATGAAGATTAATGTTGAGAAGCCTAAGTGTTTATGAAAAGAAAAAAAATGCAAAAAGTCTGCAAATTGAAATCCATGATAATGTAGTTTAAAAAGTAAAGGGATTTAGATATTTGGATAGTTGATTGAGTGGGGATGGAAAAAGTGAAGTTGTAGTTAAATGAAGAATAGAATTTGTAAAGGAGATATGTATTAAAAGAAAGAAAATATTTTATTGACCTTTGAAAAAAAAATTAAGAAAAAGATTAATGAAATGCTAACTTTGAAGTGTATTATTATGTCGTTGTGAACTGTAGACAATGAATAATAAATAATCTTTGAAATATGAACATGCAGAGGAATGGGAAAAAATCACAAATGAAGTTTTAAAAAGAGTAAATGAAAAAAAAAAAAGATTGATTGAGGAAATTAAAAAAAAAAACTGGATTAGATACATATTAAGAAGAAAGTTTGTTTAATGAAAGGTGTTTTGAAGGGAATGATGGATGTTTCAGAGGGGTTGAAGAATGGAATTGAAAAGAAAGAATGGAAAAGATTTACATTGTTGGATAATATAAGAAATGGGGAGAGTTACATGGAATTGAATAGCTAGACAATAAAGAGAAAGGAGTTGAAAAATAGATAAATTAATGAGGCAACAGATTGCCTGTCCATGGGACATAATACTATTGATTATGATAGAAAAATTGTCATTTCTTTGACTAACACTTAATTTGAAAATGTTGCATTTATTAGGTATTTACATATTTGTAATATATTTAATTGATCATAATTCTTTCAAAATGAGAACAAATTGTTTTTTGCTAGTTATTTATTTGTTAAATTAAATAAATCTTTATGAACATCTGGTGTGAATTTAAAATTATTTTTGATTTACATTATTTGATATAAAGCTATCTGTTTACGATGTTGGATTACAAGTATAAATAATCATTATATATTTTCAGATATTCTGATAAAGTGTAATGAGTGTTACAATGACAATTAATAGCAAAAAAGGTTCATTTTCATTATGTTATATATAAATAACAATAAAAATAATAAATAACCGTCATATTTATTATTTTTATTGTTATTACAATAGTTTTTAATTAACGGACATTTCATTTGTATTATATATGTGCAGTTAATTTAAACTCTTGGTACTTTAAGTATAGAGCTCTATAGTCAATAAAAAAACTATGTTAATGACGTCTGAATTACAGTCATCGAAATCAATTTATGAACTAGGCTAGTTTAAATTGTACACAATTCTTCAAATATCGTCTATCGTTATTTTATACTTATTACATAAATATATTACGTGTTTATTCAAATTAATTATGACTTAATAAATTCTGTATGATTATTAAGAATTCTATTATACTAAAAAATATTTATCATGAGAAACCTTAATAAAATGCAAGCATGTAAATAATATTTTTAAACGCTAACAAATTTCACCTTTTTAAACTTTCACATTTTTTTACTGATGTGGTATAAATTTTTATAAATTAAAAAAAAATTATAACCTCTTAATAATTCAAAAACACAGTTGCATGTACTGAAAAATGTATGTGACTTCTAGAATATATTTTGTCCCACTAGACATTGTCACCTAGATTAAGGCCTATATTCTTACCTAAAATGCTATGTAATATTATTATTTTTTATTACTTGACCTGTATTAAAAAATCGGTATGAAGCTATTTTGTTGATGCAATATAAGAGTAATTAGAAAATAGTATTTGCTTTTTCCAATAATATGTTGAAATACTGAAGTAAAAAAAGTGAAACATAGAACAAAAGAAATTAGCAGCATCTATATCACATAATATGTAACACAACTTACTTGGTTTTATCAGTTGCATTATTCAAGTAAAAATCCTGAATACGTTAATATTGTTTTGTTAAGATATATAACTCAGTAGAAAATTAACTTAAGTAAAAATCTTAACTTTAAATTGTAAGTTGCATTTAAAGAATCTGTCCATACATCTGTATTCTTCTGTCTACATATTCATTTACCTAGCCTAGCTATTTCAGATTTTTCTCTCTATTTAGAAAAAAGATATAATGAAAGAGGATCTAGATTTATATCGAAAAAATAAGTCTTTATCCTATGCCTAAAGAGGATTTCAATTATCTATAATGATTGTTGCATTGAGATTTAATCTTGAGCATTATAGATCTATCTGCGAATATATCTATCTGACTATTTTTGAAAATAATTTGACAATGCTACTTTCTTAATGCAATTTATTTTTAACATCTTAACAATATAACATAAAAGCTAATTTGTAATGTATACTAAAGGGTTTGTGTTTAAAATAAATAAATTGCTGTGAAATGATGCTTGTCACTTTTATTCCAAATGCAGAATAAAAAGAAAAAAATAATCACATATGATCTGCATTATCTGAAAAGTAATAGTTTTATTTTATTTTTCATGAAAGTATTGTAAATTTTAAATAAATAGACATTTTTATAGTTAGTTTTAATATTACAATAGCAATTTAACTTATTCCTAAAGGAACAGATAATGCATAAAATAAAACAGTTTTATTTGTATATATATAATTTTTCTAATGATTAAAATAGACCATAAACATTCAGCTTTTCAAACGTCAAAATCATGATTAATGCATGATTTACTTCTTCAAAGTATAATTTTTAATATTTAAAAAAATCATTTTTAATTAGAAAGAGAAAGGTTTAAATAAAGTTTTTATTTTGTATCACTTGTCTATTATTATTATTATTATTATTATTATTATTATTATTATTATTATTATTATTATTATTATTATTATTATTATTATTATTATTATTATTATTATTATTATTATTATTATTATTATTATTATTATTATTATTATTATTATTATTATTATTATTATTATTATTATTATTATTATTATTATTATTATTATTATTATTATTATTATTATTATTATTATTATTATTATTATTATTATTATTATTATTGTTGTTGTTGTTGTTGTTGTTGTTGTTCTTGTTGTTGTTGTTATTATTATTATTATTACATTTCAATAAAGGCTTTATTGATCTCAATGGTTTACATAAGTTTACATCTAGAAAAATTTGAAATTTAACATACAATGAATAATATTAGGGTAAACACATATAAATGAATTTAGTGGTTACACTTTGTGGTTAATGGACTATAACAATATAAAAATTAAAAAAGCAAAAATAATCAGAGTTCTAAAGTTTGAGGAGCTTATTTAGTTTTGTCCGCATGTCACTTTGAATGTTAGTTGTATGATAGTTTTTCTTTGCAGCATTCACAGCATTGATGGTTGTTTTAACAATGACCATGTTGCTGCATATAAGTGGGGGTTGGTTATTATTTTATCTCTATTTCGAATGTGTAGCAGTTTGTTGCTAAATGTAGCTGGGTGTCGTCTGGTGTTATTGCCAATTAAGAAAGTACATCGGGTGCACCAATATGCATATAGAACAAATGTGGCTGCCCTAATGCTAGGTATTGATCTTCCCTGAAAAGCAGCTATTATGTGATTAATGATTGTACCCGGTTTTCTGTAGGTGTTACACATCATCTGTCGTGTTTGGTTAAGTGCTACACATTGATAAATAAAGTGGTCCAGTGTCTCTTCTGCTCGATGGCAGAGTCCACAGAAGGGGTCAATAGATATATACATTCTTTTATGATAAAGAAAGTGGGTTGTTGGCAAGGCAATGAGATTGATTTTCATGATAAAATCAAAGTATTTGGGCTCTAGAGCCCATTTTTTATATTCCTTGAGTAGTCTCTTGTTGTTAATTCCTAGCATAGGTTGTATAACATTAGTATCTGCTTCTCTGTTTATTAAACCATAAATATCCCAGTATGAATACTTATGCAAATACTGTTCTGGAATCTTGTCTGTGGTTTTGCATTGGTATATAATGTTGGTGAAAAAGGAACCTTTTGGAGGTGGTCTATCTGTTGGAGTAACTTCTAGCAAGTGGTTAATTTTGGGGTATTTGGCAAGTATTGTGATTATTGAGTTCCTTAACTTCTGTATATGAAAAACATTGATGTTGTGCAAGCCAAGTCCATTTTTTATTAGAGGTTGGCTAAGTTTTTTTGTGGAAATTGCTACTGTTTTTCTGGCCCAAAGTAGTTTATTATATATGGTTTTAATTTTTGAAATGAACCCCTTTGAGAATGAAATAACCGGTACATAGTAAGTTATTTTGGTTGTGATAAGCTGGTTAATTAACTGTACTTTGGAATATAGTGAAAGATATGCCTTGGACAAGGAGTTTATAATTTTTGTGGCTTCTTCTTTAAGTTTATTTTGGATATGGCATCTCATTCCTGTAATTCCCATATGAAATGGGAACCCAAGGAAAGAGTTTGGTTTTGATTTGTAAATTGATGTACATGGTTTACCAGTGTATAGAGACCAGGCTGTGGTTTTTGCTGGATTAAATGTTAATTCATATTTTTGTGAATATTCTTGTAATATCTTTTGGAGTTGCGGTATTTGTTTTTTTGATGTTAGGAATATGGTAACATCATCCATATAGGCGATGCATGTAGTGCGCTGTGTTGTGTCTGGTATCTCGATCCCAGTAAATGCATTTTGTATGCTTTTAATAAGGGGATTGATGTAAAATATAAACAATAGTGAACTAAGAGGGGATCCTTGGGATATAGATTTGGTGGGTGTGAAAGATGGTGAGTTTCTTCCATTTAAAGTTATATGGATCTCTCTGTTCAGAAGCAGGTTAGCAATTATATATAGATGTGTTCTAGGAATTTCTGTGTCTTTTAGCATTTTTAGAAGTGTGTATATATTGACTGAGTCAAATGCAGCTTCTATGTCAAGCTGCACAACAATGGGTCCGTATTTTTTCCGCTGTTTTACTGTTGCTAGAATTGCTTTGAAGAATAAAGCTGCTTCTGTTGTTGAAGAGTTTTTCTTTGCATATTGTGCTTCGGAGATAAGTGGCATTATATACGGTTCAATTTCATCTTTAATAATTTTCTCCATAATTTTGATCGGCAAAGGTCCCATAGATATTGGTCTGAGGTCTGTAATAGGTGGAATAATTGCTTTCTTTTTATTATAGGGTACTATGGCTATTGGATAGACACCCTCCATGGGTTGAATTTGTTGTGCTAGATGGTTTGCTAACTGACACAAATATTCTGTTGTGAATTTACTTAGATGCTTTAATACAAACAATGGAACTCCAGGACTACCTGGATGGCAAGCGTTTCGAATAGTATTTAGTTTTGTTGTGAATAGATCTTTTGTGAATGGGGTTTTTGTCTCTGGTGGGCCAAACAGATTATGTGGTATTTTATATGGTTGTCTTTCTTGTAATTTCTCTTTAAAATATTCAAAAATTGGCATAATCATATTGTGTCCTGCATATGTTCCACTATTTGTATATAGTGCCATTGGCACTTTTACATCTGGTTGGTTCCCCAGCGCCCATCTTATATAATCTCTTGTCCAAGTGTGTGGCCTGGTTAGGCATACCTTGCTTTTCTTTATCTTCAGATAGCTTTTGAGTTCTTCACATGCTTTATTGTATGCATGTGTAAGCTTGAATATATACTGCTGGGTGCAGTGTGATGGGTTAATCATGATTATTCTCTGGTGTAACTGATCTGCCAGAGACAAAAGTCTTGATGGTGGAGGTTGTTTTTTTGTTATATGGTTGATGTTAAAGGACAACATTCCCATAAATGCTAGATATTTCTGGACCGGGTTCAAAGTCATATCTTTGATTTTGTTTAGCATTATGTAGGTCTCAGAGAACAGAAATTCAGGGGTTGTTTCTGGGAGTAAAACTCTTATTGTTCTTGTAAGTGGAAAGGGTGATATTTGAATTTGGGCACAGTCAATTGTGACTATTTGAGCTGAGTGATCGGAAAAAGTTGAGGGAGTTAGTTTTATTTCAATAAGGTGGTGAAGCATTGGAGAATAAAAGCACAGATCAATAAGTGAAGAGAAGCGATTATTGTGGAAAGAGATGGCATCATCTGGCAAAAAACCTTGGCCACTCATTAGTGGTATGTTTATTCTGTGAAGCCAACGTTGGGTAAATTCCTGATATTTTAAATTAAAATCTCCAATTAAGATGGTTGGGTTTGAAGTTGTAGCTAACCTTGAATTAATGTTTGCAATTATGGTATCTATTTTTTTATCCTGTAAAGGCATATATACAAAAACCAGATTTATTGTTATGCTTTTTTGGTTGAAGGTTGCAATTAATAAGTTCATGTCAATGTGAATTATTTTGAACGTTGTGAATGGGCAATTTCTAGCAATTATGAGTCCAGTTCCAGCTGAGGGAGAGGAAGAGTCTCTGGAGCATGCACAGAAACCTTCCATATTTAAATGTTTGGCTGGGTCAGTTTGTGATCCAGCATAAATTTTTGTCTCAAGTATACCAAGCAAGTGTGGTTGTATATCCTTGATCCAATGTTTTAACTTATTAATTTTTGAGGTTGAGTTCAAACCCCTGACATTGATTGCCGCAATTTTTATTTTCATTATATGTTTTTTGGTTGAGATTTAAATATTAGGGTTGATCTGGTGTTTCTTCCCATTCATTCTCATATTCCATTTCCAGATCTTCATCTGTTTCCACTGTAGTTGTATTGTTGTGATCAGAAAGGCTAAGGTTGGATTCTGTTTTGATTTTTTTGGGCCCTCTATTTTTCTTTGGTGGGCGGCCTGGTCTTCTTCTTTGTTCTGTGTCAGCTTTGGTGATTTGAGGCATATTTGGGGTGATAGCTTCCATAATTTCCATTGTTGTATTATTTTTAATATTGGGTGTTTGGTGTGTTATATATATTTTTTCTTGATCACTATTACTGTGTGAGTTTATTTGTTCTTTTATTATCTCTTTTTCATCAGTATTTTTGGTAGGCTGACTTAGATTGTGCGCTATTTTTTCCATTGGAGCCTCTTGAGGTTGTTGACTTTCTGTTTTTTTATCAGTGGGGGTTTGAATTCTATTGGTTGATTTTGTTGATAAATCCAGAATTTCAGGTGCTGGCAACGTGTGTGCAGTTTTTTTATTATTCAATTGCTGTTGATCTGTGGTTTTTTTATTAATTTTTTCTTGTTTATTAGTTGTTTTCGTTATCTGTTTTGTACTGTTTGATTCCGGTTGGTGAGCTTCTGTTGGTTGATCTTCAGAGCTCGGTTGGTTTTTCTGGTTGATTTTGGTGTTGCAATCGATTGCTAAGTGTCCGGTTTCACCGCACGCAAAACATCTCGGCCTTAATCCTTTTATGTGAATAGTCAGTATTGCATTCTGGTCAATTATTTGTGTTGGAATATCCTCCGGGTTTACATTGTCATTCAGCTTTATTTTGAAATGAAAGTTGTTGCTGAAAACCGGTATGGGGGTGTCGGATAAGTAGATTTGTTTTATATAAATAGCTTTGCCAAATGACTGTATTAATTTTTGAAAATCCTGAATGGTATATCCGAAGTAAGTGTTTTTAATTATTCCGTTACAATAGTTTTGCAAGCTTTGATCGACTATTATTAGCGCGTAGCTTCCCAAAGTTTTTACTTTAGTTTGAAATCTTGCACGCTGATGTTCATCGAAAAACTGAATTGCAACGTATCGCGAGTTTGGATGCTCTCCAATACTAGAGACTGTATCCCACAATGCTGTTGCTGTCAGCTCCTCGTAAAGAAGCTCTCTGGGGAATTTATAGAGTGTTAAATTCCTATCAGTGACAGCTAACACTAATGATCTCGGTGAAAAAAATTTTTGGAAAGTTGCGAATAATTTTTTTGGGATGGTGCTGTTGAAATTAACGTTTATTTCTTGCAGTTCATCTTGATTCCATATCGTTGGGGAGGGCTCTTCATTATTGTTTTCCATGAGGTTTAAATTATTTATGTCGGCTTGATTTACCTTCCTAAATCTTGCTGTCTGTGTTAATGCTGGACTTTTTTCGATGCTGTGAAGCTGCTGGTTTATTTTTGTTACGTTTGCGTATGTTTTTGCGATAGTCGCAGTTTTCATTTTATCGCCGTTTGTTTGAGCGCAATTTACGTCGTTTGCTTCTTGACGCGACGCCATGCTTGTTTATGACGTTAGAATTTATTTTTTGTTATGAACGACCGTATTACTTACTTTTTGCTAGAAAACAACTGTTCAGTAATCAGCCATCGCTGTCTTTATCTATCACAGATATATATCACAGTTTTTAAGTGTGAAAACGATTAGAATATGGGAAAAAAAAGATTATTAATAAGACCTTCGTTCTTGATGACTTAGGCATACACGCGCATGCGCATTATTATTATTATTATTATTATTATTATTATTATTATTATTATTATTATTATTATTATTATTATGATGATTATTATTATTATTATTATTATTATGTTTCAAAGCAAAACTTTATTGAGTCTAAAAAGTTACAGAGTCACATCTAGTAATATATTGATTTTTTACAAATGAAAAACAAATTACAACTTTCAGTATATAAGTCTTTATCTTTTCTGCATACTTTTTTTTTCTTCTTGTTTTTAAATTTGGTCTTCTATTTAGTTCAGTTTATGCTTGCATTTTTTTTAAAGTTGGAAAAAATGCTGATGTTGAAAATGTCATCATCTATCTTATTGGACTTTATATTTCATAGACTGGATCTTTGTTTCAAGTGTGACCATGTGGCTGCAAACACATCTGGTTGAGCTAGGATGCTGTCTCTTTTTCTGAACAGTTCTAGTTTTATTGAATATGTTGCTGGGTGGCGTCGAGGGTTATTGGCAAGTGCAAAAGTGCATCTGGTACACCAGTAGGCATAAAGGCTGTATGTTGCTGCACGAATAGCAGGGTTGTTGCCTTTTTTAAATGTATTTATTATTTCATCAATTGAAATGATAGCCTTTCTGTATGTGGTAAACATTGTGCGACGTATTGTTTCTAGGGCACTGCAGGAATGAAGAAAATGATCTTGTGTCTCTTCTTCTCTATGACATAGCCCACACATGGGGTCTATATTTGTATAGAATCTACGAAATCTAAGGAAATGGGTTGTGGGTAGAGCATTGAGATTAAGCTTAAGTAGAAAATCAAATAATTTTGGTTCTAATGACCATTTTCTGAATTGTTGAATTGTTGCAGTAGTTGCCTGTTGTCTATTCCAAGAACTGATGGATGTAGATTAGGTGTCTGGTTTGGATATAGTATATTATAAATGTCCCAGTATGTATACTTGTTGTCATTATTGAGTGATATTTTGTTGTATATTGGCTTGAGTTCTTCAATCAGTGTGGATAGATATCCATATGAAGGGGGTGGTCTGTCTGTGGGTATTATACTGATTACACACTCCAGGTCTGGAAATCTTTTTATGGTTGCTGTTATTAGATTTACTGATTTCTGTGTGTAAAAAACATTGATTGTATGGAGTCCAAGTCCATTGCTATGTGGTGGTCTGCTCAGATTTTTTAAAGAGATTGCCACTGTCTTTCTCTTCCATATTAGTTTGTTACAGATTGATGAGATTTTAGATATGAATGTTTTTGCAAATTTGATTATAGGTGTGTAGTATGTAATTTTTGTAATTATAAGTTGATTAAATAGTGCTACCTTTGCATATATTGACAGGTATGACTTTTCAAGTGAGGCTGTGATTTTTTCAGCATCTTTTTTTAATTTATTTTGAATTTTTTGCCTCATTCCATTGGTTCCAAGGTAGAATGGGAAACCAAGGAAAGCAGATGGTTTACCATTAAACATCTCTGTACAGTGCTTGCCTGTGTATATTGACCATGCAGCAGTTTTATTTGTGTTAATTTTTAAATTAAAATTTGAGGTATAATTCTTGATTATCTCTTGTAATATGGGGAGGTTCTTTTTAGAGGGGAGGAAAACGGTTACATCATCCATATAGGCTATGCATGATATATTTAAAGCAGTGTTTGGAATTTGAATGCCTTTTATTTTTTTCTGTATCTCTATTAATAGAGGATTTATATATATTGTAAAGAGCAAGGCACTTAGGGGGGATCCTTGTGGGATGGATTGACTCGGTCTGAAGGCTGGTGATTTTTTTCCATTCAATGTGATGTGAATTTCATGGCTGAGTAGCAGATTGGCTATTATATATAGTAGGGATGGAGGTGTTGTTGTTTTTTTCAGCACGTCTAATAATTTGGCTATAGGCACTGAGTCAAAAGCTGCCTCAATGTCTAGTTGAACTATAATTGGTGCATATTTCTTTCTTTTTTTTACTACTTCGATAATTGTTTTGTACATTAAGGCACCCTGGCCAATGGATGATCCTTTTTTGGCATATTGTGCTGATGATAACACAGGGAGTATGTGTTGTTCTATTTTTTCCTTTATCACTCTTTCAAGAATTTTTATTCCTAAAGGTCCCATTGAAATTGGTCATAGATTAGATAAAGATGATATTGCTGTTGGTTTTTTGTTAAATGGAACCATTGCAATTGGGTATAGACTTTGTATGTTGTAAATTTTTTGGGATATGTAATTGGCTAGATCGCACAGGTATTTTGCTGTGAAGTGACTAAGATGTTTGAACACAAATTTGGGAATTCCTTGTGGTCCTGGGTGACATGTGTTTGTTATTGTTGCAAGTTGAAATACAATGTCAGTTGTTGTTATTGGTGTGTCTGTTTCAGGGTCTCCAAATATGTCTTCATTTGGTATGTACACTCTCTGTTTTTGCAGTTTTTTTTTAAAGTGTTGATATATTGGGTTTATCATGTTATGTCCAGCTGTTATAGAGCCATCTATTTCAAGTGCCATAGGCACTCTGACTGTGGATGGGTATCCCAATGCCCACCGTATGTATGCTCTGGTCCAAGTATGTTGTTGTGTAAGGCATATTTTTTTCTTTTTTATTGCTACATATTGCTTTAGTGTATTGCATGTATTGTTGTACATTTCTGTAAGTTTTTTAATTTGTGTTTGATTATCTGTAGTTGGTCTGGAAATGGTTATTCTTTTATGTAGTTCATCTGCCAATGCTAATAATCTGGTGGGGGGTGTTGAGTTGCAGGTAATATGATTGATGTTGAAAGAAAGTATATTGGTGAATGCTATATACTTTTGTACTGGATCGAGTGACATGTTTTGAAGTTTTTGGAGCATTATATATGTTTCTGAATATAGGAATTCAGTTGTTTGTGCTGGAAGAAGTATTCGCATAGTCTTTTGGAGGGCTATTGTTGTATTCTGTATTTTTGTTAGGTCGAGGGTGATGAACTGGGCAGCATGATCTGAGATTATAGATGGACAGAGTTCAAGATTAAAATAATGATGTAACATTGGTGAGTAGAAACACAAATCAATAAGTGACTTATATCTATTGTTATTAAAAGATATTGAGTTTGATGGGAGAAAACCTTCAGCACTCATAAGTGGGATTGTTATTTGATGGATCCATTTGGTGACAAAAGTTTGGTAGGTCATGTTGAAATCTCCCAGGAGTATTATGGGATTTGGTGTTGCTGTAAGCATTGAATTTATTGTTGCTATTATTCTGGAGATGATGACAGGGCCTGGTGGTATATAGACAAATACTAGGTTAAGTGTGATATTTTTATGATGGAGTGTTATTATGATAAGATTAGAGTCAATATATATAATTTTAAAAGAATCAAAAGGGCAGTTGTGGGATATAATTATGCCTGTGCCACCTGATGGTGATGATGATTGCCTTGAGCAGGCACAAAACCCTTGGCTGACTAAATATTTTGATGGATCAATTTGAGAGCTGCTGTATATTTTTGTTTCCAATAGCCCCAGTATGTGTGGTTGTGTTGTATGTAACCATTTTTTGAGTTCAAAAAGTTTTTTGGTGGCATTTAAGCCTCTAATGTTGAGAGATCCAATTTTTATCTTCATGTTTCAGGATAATTTTATAACAGGGTATTGATTTTTATTTATTTTTTAATTCTAAATTTTTGTTTATATTGCAGTAGATGGATGCTGATACATATTTAAGACTTTGTAGGGTTTATTATCAGTTTTTCTTTCATTTAATATTGGTTCAGACTCTATACAGGCAATTTGTGATGAAACTGAACAGTTGTCCATTTGTTGTTGGCTTAAATCCATTTCTATTTCATCATTTTCTAAGTTGTATATGTCTGATGAGTTGTGCTTTTGGTCTGTTTTTTTTGCCTTTTTGGATTCATGGTTTTTAGGTGGTCTACCTGGCTTTCTTTTTCCCTCTGGTGTATTCTCTTGAATGGGTGGAAGAGGGGGTTCTATTGCATCCATTATGTTTGATGCAGTTTTGTTTATTATTGTAGTTTGTTTTATTATTGGTGTCCTTATATTATCTTGATTTATATTTTCATTATATAGCTGTGTGTGTTTATTTTCTGTTTGTTGATTTTTACTTGGTACACCTTTTGTTTTATTGAGATGCTGATCCTGTGATGTAATTACTTCATTTTGTGTTTCATTTGAACCTTGGGTGTCTATGTTAGTTTTTGTGTTATTATTTTTTTGGTTAGTCTTTGGGATTGGCAATTCTGCTCCATTATCATTTTTGTTTGTGGGTGTTTGAACCTGTTTTTTTCTGGTTTCTATTATTGGGTTGTCAATGGATGTAGTGTTATTAGAAATTTTATTTTCATCATCAGTGGGTTGTTCTGGGGAGAGGATTTTGGTTTGTTCACAGTGATTGCCTTTTGTGTTATCGCATTGAGTTGCTAGGTGGCCTCTCTGTCCACAGCCAAAACAAAGTGGCTTTAAACCTCTTATGTGAAGAGAGAGTGTTGCTTCTTGATCTGTAATTTGTGTTGGGATCGTGGCAGCATCTACGTTTTTATGGAGTTTTATTTTAAATTCAAAACGATTACTACATATCGGTATAGGTGTGTCTTTTAAATATATTGGCTGTAGGGCAATTACTTTTCCAAACGGGTTTATCATTTTTTGAAAATCTTGTAAGTTGTATTTAAGATAAGTATTTTTTAGCACTCCAGTAATAATATTTTTCCAGTTTTCATCTATAATTACGAGTGCGTAATTATCGAGTGCTAAAATAGTGGATTGAAAATGTTCTTTTTGCTGCTGAGTATAAAAATCAATGGTTATATATATCGCGAATTTGGATGGTCTGCGATACAAGAGATTGTTTCCCATTGTGCATTTTGTGTAATTGCTTCATATAATCAAGCTTTTGGGAAATGATATAATGAGCATTGATTATCTGTTACTGCGAGTACTAGCGATGTTGGTGAAAAAAACCTGCGAAAAGTTTCAAACAACATACGAGGCACCATATCATTGAAACGGTCCATCACATTTTCAAGCATTTCCTTTGTCCAGATTGTGGCTGGGGGTTGACGTTCCTCTTGAGTATGTAGATCTAGATTTTTTATATCATTTGTATTTGTTCTTCGGAAACGCGGTATTTGGGTTGGTGCTGTAATATTGCTGTTACTTTTAAGTATTTTTGCATACGAAATAGGCGATGTTAAAACTAACGATGTTGTTAATTTCATATTGGTGCTTAACTCGCTCACGCTTGACTGGGCAGTAGCCATGATTTATTATTCTGACTCAAGTCAGTTTTTTTTTTTAAAAAAAAAGATATGAATACACACTGATATTTAAAAAATACTCTTAATCTATTATTTGATTTGATTTGTTCTGTATTCCGTTTGTTTTGCGAATAACAAGTTGAAACAAAAGAAAAATATAAATACTTACATCGGAGAGCTTAAAGATTCTATTATTATTATTATTATTATTATTATTATTATTATTATTATTATTATTATTATTATTATTATTATTATTATTATTATTATTATTATTATTATTATTATTATTATTATTATTATTATTATTCACTAAATATCAGCCTTTTACAGCTACTGTACATGCGCTTTAATGAGTGTTAAATAATAAATGAATACTTTTCAGTGCCCATACAAGATATAGCATTTAAGAAAGAATAAAATGAATCCACTTTTTCTTTCCGAACCCAAATGTTTATATATGGGCAAATCTTAAGTACTGGCAAATAAAGTGTGAAGATAGATCATTCACTTTAAATTACAGTTCGCGTTGTCTGACTTAACGACATCGAGGAAATTATTTAGAATTTACTTAAATGTCACTTTCAAACGAAACTCAAACATATGTAAACAAGCATCTATTTTTATAGCGCGATGTTTATAATTGTAATTCACTAAATATCAGCCTTTTACAGCTACTGTATATGTGCTTTAATGAGTGTTAAATAATAAATGAATACTTTTCAGTGCCCATAAAAGGCTGATATTTAGTGAATTACAATTATAAACATCGCGCTATAAAAATAGATGCTTGTTTATTATTATTATTATTATTATTATTATTATTATTATTATTATTATTATTATTATTATTATTATTATTATTATTATTATATTATTATTATTATTATTATTATTATTATTATTATTATTATTATTATTATTATTATTATTATTATTATTATTATTATTTAAATTCACATTTTTTTAGATTTCAGAAATGAAAAGGAAATAGTTTTTAATTTTATTTTTTTTAAAATGATATAATACAAATTTTTAATAAAAAATTGTTATATAAATAAAGTAAATATATAGTGAAATAGTTGGCACCTATGCACACCTTATCCATAACATGGAGTTATAATCTGGATAGAACTTGGCTTAAGGATAATGTTTCTTACCTACCAAGCTGAGGGGTTCTGTATCTTAATACTATCCAACTGAGGGTCTTTGGGTATGATACTAAAAATGATGTGAAGATAATCATGCCTACTTTCAATGGGCTAGCTTTTTATTATACATTAAATTTATTGACAATTTAGACTAGTTCATCTATATTTATCACCTTTTTCAGATTACACACATGCCTCATAATTCGAACTCAGGTACAGTATTACAATTAACTATCTTCAGTGATAAATTTACATATATATATATATATATATATATATATATATATATATATATATATATATATATATATATATATATATATATATATATATATATATATATATATTGTGCCATTACAATTTAGTCAGTAGCTAAATTTGTAGTAATGTGCATGAAAGAAAATGTGGAACAAAAATCATCATCACATTTTTATATAGGAAAGGAAGCTGTAGGGCACCCAAGTTTAAACCCTACAAGATCAAGTTCTATAAAAACTTAAGACAGAAAGAGAGTGGGGCAACAGTTATGTTCTTTATTTGTTTGTGTGTTGATAAAAACTCAAAAAGAGTAGTACACACATTTAATTATTCAATAGTTAATTTTTTTGTTAAAAAGTAAAGTTATAACACATATATAGGCAGTGTGTGTGTAAGCTATTTAAGTGTCATTTTATATTTCAAATATTAAACTTTCTTTAAAACTAACCTACATTTACTAGATTCTAATATTTTATTCTATTTCTATTTTTGTTTTTCTATGATGGTAGTTTGGGGTTTGAAAGTTAAGGATTTAATTTTAGATATTAAAATCATAATTTCTAAAAAGCATTCAGATTGTTTTAATGGGCCAGTTTTATAAATGATTTGAATGAGAGTGTGTGTACATTACATAGATAAATCTACATTTTATTTCATATTGAAAAAAAAAGAAGAAATTCTGTTAAACTATTTTTTTCTTACTCAGAGGTTTTGGTTGTTGTAAAGACTTTTTGTTTTGATAATGTTCTGTCAGCTTAAATTCTTCACATCAGATAGATCAAGGAGAAGAGATGGAATATTATAGGAGTGCAATTCTTGCCAGCAGAGTGAGAAAGGAAACGTTTAAGATAATTTTACTTGAAAAACAAATTAAGCTTTCCAAAAATCATGTAAGTGCAAGTTTCTTATATTGTTGATTACTGATCACTCTAACTAAAAAATAAGTTATAAAACCACTCTGGAAAGTCATCTAAAAAAAGAGACTTTAAAAATATTGAAACTAAGGAAAGACAAGCATTTTAATTCTGCCAGATATCAATTTAAAATCATTTTTTTTAATATAAAGTTTTTTTTGTTGAGGATTGAACACAGAATGGCAGGTTAATATACATATAGGCTTTTTCTGACCCACAGACCCAGCATATCATATAGAAAAAAATGTCTTGTCTGAAATTAAAAATATTCTACATCTGATGACTGATTGAAAGATATGCGATATTTTCAGTAAAGGAAAACATTCACCTGCATTTGAAGGCTGAAGGAAAGGAAATTAATCTACTAATAAGTATCAAATCAGCTAGTCCAGTTATTCCAGTGACTGAATTTAACCCCAAGAAAATTATAAATGGGAGAACAACTGATGTACTCAATTTTTTAGAAGAATTATGCCTAACAAGGAAGAAAAGAAAAAGTTCCAGTGCCAAATAGTTCCCCCTGAAGCAAATAATTTCACCATCATCACCATTAAATAATTATAAGCCTCAAGAAAAGAAACTGTTCCAGTGAACTGCAGAAATTGTTTGCTGCAAAAGTATAGACATTCACAAACTAAGTTTGAACTCTTAGGAGCCTCCACAAAATAAAAAGGGATTGGTAATATGAATTTTCATTATATATTTTCTTTTTATAATATCAAAGACTATTCGTAAAATTTTAGAGATGAAGTTTTATATTTTTTTCTCAGAACTTTAACATAACCAAAATCGATTGAAACCAAAATTTTCTTCAATAATAATAGCTATAACCTTGAGTAATAATTTTATGTATGCTAAAACTATTATACCCTGCTTATTAATGAAGTTTATTTTCTAAAGGGTATTATTGTATACTAATCTAAAATTATGAAATGTTTGTTAAAATGTAAAAGATTTTTTTTGTATTATGATTTTGTTTTTAAATAATATTTATGGGGATAAACACACACATACACAGTAATATAACCATACTTGCCACATGTATATGATGTTGGTTGAATGTGGGAAAAATAGATAGCATTTAAAATATTAGATTGTTTTTTTTTTTGGAATAGTGATCTTAGGAGTAGTCAAGAGAGAAGGGGGAGAAGCAATTTAAAAACTTGTTTCTGGAAATCTTCTTCTTTTGATTCCACTAATATTTTTCTCATTAATCAATCTATTTTATATGTTAAGTTTAGATGTATAAAGATCTAAAGTATGTATGCACAAAAAGTGTTTTTTTTTTTATGAAATATTTTTCTTGTGGAGAGAAAACTTTAGCAAAATGGTTATCCATTTTGATCTACATAATATCTTTAATGGGAAGGAGGGAAGAACTTAAAATTAATATTATGATTTAAAAATAGTCAATTATTATTATTATTATTATTATTATTATTATTATTATTATTATTATTATTATTATTATTATTATTATTATTATTATTATTATTATTATTATATTATATTATTATTATTATTATTATTATTATTATTATTATTATTATTATTATTATTATTATTATTATTATTATATTATTATTATTATTATTATTATTATTTTATTATTATCATATAAATTCTTCATGTTTATCTATAAATTTTCATGTATATGTTAGTAATGCATTAATAAATGTTAAGTTGTTTTATTAAATGAGGCATATGTTTTCATTGAGAGTATTCTTTATTAGTTGTGATCATTCATCATCAATTGGGGAATATTAATTATGTAAGATATAATTAGATATACTAAGATTAACAAATAGTTATGAATTTCTAAAGGTTAAGTTTATGATAAGGCTTAGCTCTAAAGCTGTGGATGGAACTATTATCATTATTGTCATCATCATCACATTTTAATTAATGAGCTAGATAAATGTTTAAAGGCCATAAATAAATAAATGATTTCATGGTATTTAGTTGACAATTGTCATGATAATAACCACCATTCCATCATCTGCATCATGCAAGGATGAATGAATTGCCATCCTAAATTAATAATATAATATGAGCTAGTAAAACTTATAAAGATATTGAAACACATTTATTATGTTAAGATCTAGGAGATGATTTCAGTCTGATGAATTTTATATACTCCACTTTAGTTTAAGGATGTTTTGTGTTTTCCTAAATGTTAGTGCATACAGTGATATGTGTCAAAAAGCAAAATCCTCTATTTTTGTTAGAAATAATGTGCCAAAAAGGGATTCAAACCCGGTATATGTGAAAAGGTTATAAGATATAACTGTGTCTAGGTTCATGATAACCTAGTGGCACCCTGCTAGACCATATTCACTTGTTATTTACTTAAATATGCACTTGACATCAAACCAAGAGATGAAAGTGGGTAAAATCTACGGTTGGATTTATTGAGAAGATATTTTATTGAGTTACTAGTGTACTCACCCTCTTGATGTTATTTCCTGAGTTATAATAGTTTGTTCTTAATAATTTGTTTATAGTTTCTACTTGTTTATTGATGATACAATGGTTTCTTAACTAGGGCTTGAAATAGGCCAGATACCAGATAAGTGAAATGACTAGTCTCCAAGCATTATTGTTTCTAATTATTGATATTCTGATGATATTTTTTTAATCTTAATAAAGAAATTGATGAATTTATTTTCACCTGATGAATGATAGCTAATATTTTGATTATTACTAAATTTCAATGACTATTATAGTTTCAACTTATATTAGACTCCTTAATATGTTTGAGATAAGCATATTGATCTTATATTTTTGGGCTACAATGCCAATTTGTCATTAATATTTGGTTACAAAGCCATTCTCTCATTAATAGTTTTATTTACAATAGTTTTAAGAACTACTCATCTTTCAGTATAATTTTATTAATGTTACAATGATTAATTTAAATTGAAGATTACCAAGGGATGAAATATTATATAGCTACAACTTGTTAAAAATTCAGTGGTAATATTTTATTTGATCCATTTTATTAAGTTACTATATATATATATATATATATATATATATATATATATATATATATATATATATATATATATATATATATATATATATATATATATATATATATATATATATATATAGTGGATAAAGACCAACTCTGGCCTTGTCAAATGTTAAAATGTTACAAATATCTTAAATTAAAATAAATTTAGAATGGTGAAATAGTAATAAATAGTTGGAAAGGAGAAAAAACAGTATAAAATCAAATAAATAATTTTTTATTCTTTTTCTTCAGTAATTTTAATTATTTATGAGTTTTAATTTTTTTTTTTAAAGTACTAAGTTAAATAAGTAAAGTTTTAATTTTAAATTTGAAAGAATAATAATAAGAGAGATAAAAAGATAAAGATTTTAAATAACTAAAGAAAAAAATAAGGTCTAAACATTTATTTTAATTAATTAGAATTATTTTTTTCTTTTTTTTTTATCTCCAAAACAATAAGTAGTGTTTATCAAATCATGGTAAGAATTCTTTTAAAAAAATAGACCCAATTGGTCAGAGTTTAATTTGGTCATATAAAAGACATGATTGCATAGATTGTTACAAAAAATAGTATAGGGGAAAGGCTAAATCAGTAGACCTCAATGTCTTGTGAAAAACAGTCATTTTTCATTCAACTGTTGAAAAAGTTAGTAGCAGCAGTCTTTTTGACTCAACTACTGAGGGAAACAGTCCTTTTTTCTTGACTTAATTATTGAAAGAAACAATAGCAGTTTTCTGATTTAGGTTTTCATAGTATATTATTTTATCACAAGTACTATAGTATCAGTAACGTTTTTAGATTCTTCAAAAGTGTACCCATCATTTTCTGTTTCCTTAACAATTTAATTTTTGTAGTACCTCAATAATAGATTTCATTCTCTTTTGTGATGTCTACATTAATTTTGAAATCATTATATCATGTTCTTAAGATATTTATATCAGCCTTAGAATGTTCTGTTTTTTTCTGATTATCTATTGTTCTGTAATTAATATTCTCAAGCATGGCCTAAATTTCCAATATTCTTTTTTCTTTTATATGTTGTAACATTTCTTTGTTTTGTTGCTTATTTTTTTATTTTTTTCTAATACTTTCTTTAATGTGTTTTTTATTTCATTGGTATTTTTCTTTAATCAGTTACATAATTGCTCATTTTTCTTCATTTCATTAAACATTCTTATCATCATCATGACATACTCTTTTATGTTTTATGCTCTAGCTCTATCATTCCTATTTTATTAAATAATATACCATCTATAACCATATTTTTACACACTCCCAAGAATGATATCAATGCCTAAATCTATTGATTTTCCATCTCTTAATTTTTATAATTATAAGACCTGTTTGTCCATCTATCCTACTAAGAGCTTAATTTTAATTTACTATTAATTTTTCTTATTTATTACCCTTATTATTACTTTTTGTAATTTTTATCTACTTGCTTATTTATTTAGTACTATTCTATTGTCTCATTCTAATATTTATATTTTACTATATTTTATATTCTATTTTTTCATGTACAACATTGTCTCTATAGTTTATATCAGTGATGACAAACCTTTTTATGTGTGTATGCCAAAAATTTCCAAAAAAATATTTATTGAATGATTGGTGTGTCATACAGTTATTAAATCAAAATATAAACAATTTAATTATTGCTGGTTTTTAAAAATTTATAAAACAAAATAATAATAATAATAACAATAATAATTAAACAAAATTTCCAAATAAGCTAACTATAACTGAATGATCTTTATTTAAAAGAGCACAAGTTAAATAAAATGTAATAGTAAAAAATTAATAGTAATTAAAACAAAATTTTGGAAATAAATATATAAAATCAACATAAAAGAGAGTATTCAGTATAAATAGCATTCCATCTGTAAAGCGCATGTGCCATGGTTTAAGCTACGTTATTATTTACAAATACGTAAATTAATATACCGTACAGGCGTACACACACCTGCATACATATATAATGTAATATAAGAGATTAGAACTCAGACTTTCACACAACTCTCAACTCTCCATGCCATCTCATATTGCTGGTCCATCTGATCATACACATGTTAAAAAGATAAATAATCACCAATATACGTATTTCATGCTATTATTTAATGAGATTTTGCTGTTGTACATTAGATACCAAATATTATTATATCTGGTTCATATTTTGTCATTTTTAATAATGTACATGCTGAATTAGATTCATCTATCATTTTATTTCTCGAACTGTCTTTAATTAAATTCGTCTCTGGAAACAATAATTCACATGCATATGTAGAGGAGAAAACTGATAATATAGCAGTCGCTAATTTTTTTAAACAGATAAATGTTTCAGGAATAACATTCCAGGTAGTCAATAGTTTCTCTTCAGCATTATATATATATATATATATCTCCAATAATCTATCACTTTCCATTGTTTCTAACTCATTTCTAAACAATTTTCTGTTTCCATAAAGAACTGGAATGAAAATCGACTGATTGCACTTTCATATCTTTCAAATTAAGCCACTCAAAAATTTCTAACCTGAGACTATCCAATGATATTATATCTGGGTATAAAATAAATTTTGATATTTCTAAAAATTGTCTGAATTGTGTAAATATTAAAGAAAATTAATCAATTATCGATTAAATAACAGCACAAAAGTCTTATGTCAATTTTACTTGATCTGGCTTCTCATGAGATTCTAAATCAGTCAAGAACTTTTTTAGATTTGGAAAATATTTGAAGGTGTAAGAAATAACGTCACTGTTGAAAATTTGTAATTTAACTTCAAATGTTTTGATTAAATCAAACATGACAACAATTATTTTATTATAATCTTGCAGTTTCCCATTTAATTCATTTGGATGTGATCAGTAAAAAATATTAATTTTGAAAACCATTCAACATACACTAATTCATTATATTTTTCAATGATTTACTCATTATGTAAAACAGTCGAATTTTATCTAAACACTCAATGAATCTTTGAAGAATTTTTTCTCAACATAACCATCGGATATTGTTGTACATAAGTAAACCGTAGTATATTGAGTTTACTTCACTTAATGTGTAGATATAAAATTGATTAACTTAGTCACAATGAACATAACCTCATCCAGTGGTTTAAAACTGGCCTTCTTGCATAAAACCTGTTGATGTATATTGCACTGAAAACTTAAAATTGAATGTCCAATACTGTTGGTAAATAAACTGAGAAAACTATTTTCTTTTCCAATCATAGCACCATCTGTAGTTACTGATACAATTTTGTCAACATCTATGTTGCAAATATCTATTCCTTTTGTTGTTGTTACTAATGAAATTAAACTGATCAACTCTTCTTTGATATTATTCCCAACACAATAGTGAATTAAAATAGCCAAATGAGCTGATCCATTTATGTCTGTCATCAAGGCAAAGAGAAATTAAACTAGAAGATTCTATATCACTTTTTTGTTGTTAAGTTATGATGTTAGCCATTTGAAGGATTCTTTGCTTAATAGTATTTTTAGCCAATGGTAAATCTTTTATGCTTTGAATAATTTTTGTTTTATTTTCAAAATCTTCAAAATGAACTGGTGATCCAAGCTTCTTTCATATATTCTCCATCATTAAAAGGTTTCCATGTTTGGTGATTACATTTGAAATAAAAAAACTAGGAACAGTTATATTTAAATGATTTTCAATAAATGTCATTATAGATGCTGATTGAATATTTATATTTTTAAATGCTTGGGCAATATATTCTTTTTGTTCATCTTTACTCTTTTCACAGAGTGATTTATGATTGGTCTCGTAATGTCATTTTACCAATGATGTTCTCAATACAACTATCTGGAACATAAAACACATACTGCCCTGATGCTTTTGCTAATCATTCCATATTCATCAATCCACCAATTTTGAAATTCTCTACTGCTTGACAATTTTTGTTTTTTATTTTCACTAGTCATATTAATTAATATAATGGTAACAAATTTATTTAAAAGTAAATTTAATGAGCTTTAATAATATTATAAATCAAAGATTTATTATATGTTAAAATATATTATTATCCTTACATTGCACTTTTGCAGCAAAACTTCAAGCAAAAAAAAAAACAAAACAACTTTATTTGATGGTGTTGGTTACGCATTTTATTCCTTTGTTCGCGATTTTGATTACATTAAAAAATGAATGGTGTCAACACGCTTATGTGAAAAGATAGAAAACCATTTGATTATTTTTACTTCAGATTTGAAAAAAAACACTTCAGAGAGTTATAAAATATTTTATTGAGTTTATTTTTTAGTTTTATTGGAATCATTTAACAGCTTTATAAAATATGATAACACAGTATACAAGTACCACTTTTTTGACTTAAAATATAATTTATTGCTTCTAATCAGAGTTCAATTGTAAATTGAATTCTAATATAATATTATACTGATTTATTTTACCTTTAGTTTACAGTAAATTTTTATTAGTACAGATTTTAGCAACAAATAAATATTGAGTAATTTCAAACATAGAAAATTATAATTTATAAATAGTTCGCATGCCAGTAAAAAATTCAAATGTGCCACCTCAGGCAGATGTGCCTTAGGTTCACCATCACTAGTCTATTTATATATAACCAAGTTTCTTATTTTATTCTTTTATGTTTAAATTACTAATCAAATTCTGAATAAGCACTTACTTTTGTTTTAAATCCTGTTGGAATTCATTCTCAGACATAAAAATAAAATTCTTTAAACCATTTATGTATTCAAACTACCATATTAAGAGCAATTTTTTAACATAAAAAGATAACTATGCAATGAGCATTAACAGAAAAATGTATAAAATATAGAATAAAAAAATGATGCTGATGAAGCATAAATATTTTGAAATCAGTTTTTCATTGATTATTAAAATGATCATGATATTATCAAACATGTATTGTCAATTTACAAAATATCATATTGAAAAACTCAAAAAATGTACAATATATTTTCTGATTATCATTACATTATAACCAACTATTCAAAAGTCAGACGAAGAATTGCATCATCCAATAGCTAGATTTATAATCATAATTTACCATATAGCATCACATGATCACATTTCCTATACTAGCACATTAATTGTTAATCCAAAGCTCCTCACTGACGAAGGCCACAAGCCAGAAACTAGTCTGGGGATATTGGATGAGTAGGCATTAGATAGGGATTTTATGCACAAGCCTTCTGGCATCCATTGATTACTCTGTTTAGCACAGGTGGCAATACTGTATGGAGAGTTTTGCTCAATTTACCATATAGTTATCTAAAGCACGATTTTCTTTTATGGAAGACTGCATATAAGAAACTACTGCTTTCATATGTAATATCCTAATTCTGTCCCTGATAATAAATCCACAATTTCTCCAGATTAGAATGTAAGTATTTTCATAATATAAACTATAAATTTAAGTATGCAATGAAAATAAGGCAAGA
The DNA here is from genome assembly GCA_028023455.1 of Epiperipatus broadwayi. Lineage (NCBI taxonomy): Eukaryota > Metazoa > Onychophora > Udeonychophora > Euonychophora > Peripatidae > Epiperipatus > Epiperipatus broadwayi. The sequence goes on along the minus strand of JAQFVV010012481.1, from coordinate 763,366 downwards.
TATAAATAAAAATGACACAGACACAAAACTTGTTTTTAAATAATAAAAATAAATAATTCATTAAAAAACTTTGATTAATAAAAAATATTTATGATTATTCCCAAACAGATATAATAAAAATAAATTATATGACTGACATGCCAGAAAAATAATATATTGACATTCCCTTTTTTAATAAAGACAAAAAACAAAACAAAACTAATTTATAAGAGCTGCCATATGTATATTTGCAATAAACTATATCAATGTATATTTTAATAGTTTAGTAAAGAATAATAATAATAAAACATGTTTTACAAATTGAAGAAAATGACAGGTATATATACATTAATAAAAAAACTCTCTTACCATGGATTTAATAATTCATAAGTTTACTGATCAGTTACTTTTCTAAAACTATATATCTATAGCATAAGGATCTTTTAATATTCTTTATTCCGTTCTTTATTCACGTTTGCTTTTGTTTGAATTCTTCACAATATAAACTTTATTAGTTTTTCAAACTAAGATAATTTTTAAGCAACATGAATAAACTTTTTTAAAAACACCAGAACAGGTTAAAAGATTATATCATTATCATCATTATTATCTTCAGACTATTAGGTACTATTAATTCTAATGCATGGAATGATGTTTCAATGGCTTTCTAAAATTTGGCTGGTACATTTGTTGCAATTAATACTTCTTGTTGGAAATAATTCTCATATACATTTTTTTCATTATAACCAGAATAAAAACAGCATTAAAAGCAAATTCACCAAAATTATCAATAAGTAAAAATAAGTATAAGTAATACACATCATTATGAGTGATTAATAATAAAATAAATCAACAGTCAATCTTGTGACTGAATTTGAAATTGGTCTACTGTAGACCAGGCCAACTATTTAGCCTTTTCCAGCTTGGTAAATTATTTACACCTTAATTTGGATGCACAAACCTAAGTGCTAATCTCATAGAATATATAATTAGAAAAACAATAATGCTGGAATATTAAACATGCTGATCATTATCAGTGCTCTGGCCACTTAGTACCATTGATGTACTGGCCACCTCTAAACTTAATTTCTAATAGAGACTAAGCTAAATAAAATATAGTGCATGGACTTAGAAGAATATACTCTTTGCCTAATCCAGAATCATGATGATCATCATTATCATTATCAACTGGATGCTCCTACACTAAATATATATGCCACTTATTATATTTAGCTGTTATGCATGGATCTAGCACAGGAAGCAAAAACTCTAATTTATTAATGTGAACAAAAGGGAAATAAATAAATAAATAATCTTATTATAAATAACCTTAAGCAAATCATGGGCTTCCACTACTTATAAATAACTAGCTTCCTAGAATATAAGCTGTCATGATATACGGTCACACACACACTGTACTACATGAAACAGGAATTGGATAGAATAAAGTAATTAAGACTAGAAATAATATTTAAAAAAAAACATTTATTTATTATCTAATTAATAATAACAAAAACAAGGATGGCTTGAATGTATGACATTTTAAATATTTATTAAAAAGATATTTTCACAAAAATTATATTAATCAACCAATTAATTTTTATTCATGGAATAACTTTAACTTCATTAGGTTCTTTCTTTAAAAATAACTAAGAGTTTGTTAAATAATCATTTTCAAAAATCAAAGATAGCAATCTTTCAAGTTTTCTTTACAATTGACTTTCTTCTTGAAGGCTTATTAACATGGGCCTGGTTAAATTTATCCTTTCCTGGGTCTGTAGCAATAACAGGTAAATAAAAAAAACACATTTTGTCTATTTGGTTCTTCTCTTAATGTTCCAGTTGAGACACATATAAACAGAAACTCATGTTCTTGGTTGAAGTCAAGGTTGCATACTACTTAAAGGATTTTTTATCTTCATTACATTTTTTTCCAGTGAATATAGATCACATGGACGAAGGTGATGCCTAGATTTTAGTTGATCTTAGCACATGGATTTTATTACACAAACCATTTTAGTGCTAAACTCATTGTATGCTAAATTAAACACCTGCTATTATATTCAATATCTTGGTTAAGATTCCTGCTGTATTATGGCACAGCTTGGTAAAGGCTTCTGCTTCTTTCTTTTTAGCAGCTGGATTAACACTTCTTTTTAATGACAAAGTTATAATTATTTTCTTCTATCTTTTGCAGCAGCAGTATTAAGATTTGACTGCTCTCTTCAACAGCTAAGTTAGCAATATCTTTTTCAGACACTTGGGTATTATCACATATTCACACCCTCACATATATATTTTTTATAGAGAAATCTTACCCATAAGCCAATTACAATCTGTTTTTTACATGATAATCTTCATGACAACTAATTGAATAAAATTTTATAAATACAATTGTTTAGACAATTTCTTTCTTAATCATGGATATTGAAAACAAATCAAGAATTTAAATTAACAACATAAAATTCTTGACATTACTTTTTATTTAAAAACCAAATCTTGCAAAAAACAACAAGATAATCAGTTAAATGCATTGATTTGATTTTTCATTTTCATTAAAAAGAGATAAAAAACAACTCTGATTAATTAAAAATAAAAAAAATTACAAAGTTATTAAAATCTTATTTTGTTCTTCACTTTTTTTAATTTTTTTTTTTAAAAATACTCTTAAATATATTTAATGTTTGAGAATTTTTATACTATCATATGGGGATTTTACAAATATTGAGTTAAATAATGACACTTTAAAAATAGGTCTAAGAAAATTTAAATATTATTTTTCCTCATTAATAGAATATTTTTTTATTCTCAAACATGAGTGACATGCTGCCAACTCTCTAATTATTTATTTTATAGTGCAACTATGTAACCAACTGGTTACAATATATATATATTATAATTGAAATAATAAATTTAATGGTTTACAAACTATTACAAACAATTCTTAACTCCGCAGAAGTGCTTTCGGTTAATTTCTTAAACCTGCCTCAACTGCCATTAAATTCAAAAACAAAAGTGGAAGCAAATGTCATCAATTCAAATTCCATGAATCTCATATTTTAATGTTAGAAGCTTGTCAATTTATTAAATGAACTTTATTCCTGTTTATAAAAATTGCCTCTTTATTTTTTCTTTTACTATGGTTTCTCTCTTCATGGAGAATTTTCACATTTTGAAAATCAAATTTAAATTTATATTTACATGTTTTTTTGTGATCAAAGAAAACTGAAGGAGATATTAAATCACCATTATTTTTACTTTTTACACACTTATATAACAATTCATGCTCCTTCAATCTCTTCTCAATACTGCACCTAGATTCACCTATATATGATAGCATACAATCACAAAAAATTTGATATAAGACATTACTTTTCTGCTTGACAGGCATGATATCCTTAGAATTATTGACTAATTTATTAATATTGTTTGGAATGTAGAATGAAACATTAAACACATTCTTATATAAATCCTTAAAAAATTTCACTTGTGGATTTGAAATAAATGGAATAGATATCCATTGTTTACTATTAATCTTCATTTCCTTTAAATTATTATAACTTTTCTTCTGTTGTTGATCAAAAGCTACTTTCTTTACAGATGTTTTTTCTGTTTTCTTAGTACTAATCCCTAAATTATAGATTGTAATTATTTATTTTTTAACTAGCATGTATTTTTAAATGCTTTTATTTAACTTAGACACTCTGTTGTTTATTTGATTATTTGGCTAAACTTTTGTAACTTATTTTTACCATACTTCTATTGAACATTCCCCCCACCCCCTTAATTTTATATATGTAGTAGATGTTCAAAACAGTGCAGTATAACAATGCAATACTTCAGACTTGTCCAGCAGTTTGTTCAATCTAATACCTTTGGAAGGCCACCTTTTAGACCACATTCATATTAGTTCAGATGTTTTATTGAGATGTAGTAGATAGCAGTGCAATTTTAAAAACAGGATTTCATTGAATTTCATGACTAATTTACTAAAAGTGTTTAAGTTGATTAAAGTAAAAAACAATAAAATCTTAATTTTTCTTAATTGCTGAAGTAAAAGTTGAATTTTTAAAGCATTGTCTTCATAAATACAAAAATCTTGTAAATAATTTTTAATGTGATTAATAAATAATCGCTTTGTGTCTGTGTTTGTAATAAATAATATATATGCGATATAACAAGAGACACATGTTACACGATATCCAAAAAATGGCAGATGTAATTTGCATACACTTTGCATTTCATCGCAACGGTCTTACTCAGCAATTCATTTAGCACACAGCTTTGATAATGAAGGTATTCATTCAAAAGTACTTAGCGAATAAACTCAATATCCATTTTATTTGGTTATTGTATTTTATTTATTTGTTTATTATACTTTCATAATTTTATTTATGTGAAATTTTTAATGTGGAGAATTTTATTTCAAAAACTGAAATATGTCAATATTGTTTTGATTGTCAGTTTTTAAATATCAATACAAAAAATCTGGTGCAAAAAATCCAAATGCTTAAAAATAAAAAAGAGTATATATAACAAATATTTTATAAAAAATAGTTTAATTTAATCATTAATATGCTAAATGTAAAAAAAAGTTTTTTTTCAATCAGAATTTTGGTGCTAAATGATTGAATTAATGAATTTATATACAACCCATCCTAATACTTCAAGTTACATATAACAATCAAAATTATGGTTGAAGAAAAATATTTTATGGTTTTAAACATATTACTGACAAAATTAAACAAAAATGTTTCTTATAAAATATTTTTATACAGATTATTGTTAATTTTATATAATTTTTTTAATAAAATCTTTTTTGATTCTTAAAAAAAATGAAGCTTAACATTTTATATAAGTTTTTACTATTCTAATATCATTATATTTCATTTTCATAAGAATGGATTCATCTTTTTTTGTTTTATTATAAAGTATAATTTTTTTATATAACATCTGAAATCATGGAAATAAACTGAAATTCTTACATGATTCCCTACAATTATTAAATATTATTGCTTTGCTTTGGTAACAATTGCATATGTATTCATTTTACATGATTTTTACCAATACAAACATTTTATTAATTTTCAAATCAAAAGATTTGGCTCGATGCTTTTTAAATAGCGTAATGGTTAATCATCATTTACAAAATAACTTTGTCCAATTTAAGATTCTCAAATATTTCTCAAGTATTTGGTTATTTATTAACTATTAATAATAGTAATTAAATGGTTTATTTCTTGAGTGTTAATGAAAAGATCAAACACTGGAAGTGTCAGAACTGGAAACAATCTGGGAACCTTAAATTTCAGAATATATTCTGCTATTGCATTAAACTGCATAGGATTACTAGACTATTGTATCACTGAATGACTCATATAATTGCAGTATACATATATTAATATGGTAAATACAGAAAAATACAATTTAGAACACTATATTTACCTACCTACCTACTTATCTACCTGCCTACTTGCCAACATACCTCCCTCCCTACCTACCTACCTACCTCCCTCTTTCCCTCCATCCTTACCTACCTACCTATCTATTCATTCATCTATCTGTCTATCTATTTATCTATCTATTTATAATATATATTGGATGCACATCAAATTATATTATTTATTATATTTAAAAGCCAATCATTATAGAGATTTCCTAGATATTAATTAATATTTCTATGTTGAAAAATTAAATTGTGAACGATTATTTCAGTACTTGTGAGTTTTCCTGTAAATCAAGTTGATAGCCCATACGTTCGATAAACTACAGTTTTGGGGTCCCCAAAAATGTTTACAAAAAATGCCTTCTAGGAAATGTCATGTTTAATATTTACATTTTATTTTTTATTACTGTTATTTTTAAAAAAGATATAATTGTGAAAAATTAATTACAGTATTTACAATTTATTTTCTTTTTTTTTGGATTAACTTATTAATAGGAAAATGAAAAAAAAATATAAATATTTACATTTTATTCATCTTGGTGGTGTGCAATCATCATTAACACACACTTTTTCAGGAGAGAAGAATCCTATACTTTTGAAAATAGTTCACACCATGTTCTGTAACAGGAAGGTTTCAAATTTTTATCATTATGACAATTTACAAGAAAAAAAAACTGCTGACAAAAAAAAACATGCTGAATTGAACCAAAGTACAACAATATTAAGATCATCTCATCACTTACCATGTTATAATATAAGTATATAAAAAATTAAAATAAAGCTTCTTAATGAAATTTATTTCTTTTTTTAATTTAATAATTAATTTAAGAACTAACACATTTTTAATAGATTGTATGCTTTTGAATCTGTATATTTATTAAAAATACAGGCTGCCATCTTGGTTTACAGGAAAACTCACAAGTACCATTATTTCTTTTCATGTTTTTTTGTTAGAATAACAATTATTAACACATTAAAAGAGTTACACTTTTTAAGTGATAATATGAAAATTCCAAACATTTTAAATAAAAATATAAATATTTATAGTTTGTTAGGGATAGATGTAAAAAAATCAGAGAAGTATAATAAATGAATGATATATATATATTTCTCTCACTCCAGTAATTTTATCTAGCTATATGTTTATAAATTTTTTAAAAAGGAAAATTAAGGTATTCACAATTTTTACAAAAAAAATACTGTTTTCAATTAAAGTTGATCCCCCCCTTTCTTATCTTTTTAAAGAAATTAAAGATATTTTGCAAAATTAAAGAATTGTACAACAATTATTTTAATAATTAAGAAAAAAAAATAGACAAATTTTTTCAGCAATTTTAGAAATACTTGAAATTTTTAATTAATTAAAAAAAGAAAAAGAAATAAGCTTTTTGTAAAAGAACCTCAATTTGTCAGAGTTTAATACTGTAAACTTTGAGATAATATATGATTGGGTGAATAAGAGAGTACTGTCTTAAAATTAATAGATGGGGGGGATTAAAGTATTAGACTTCAGTGTCTAGTCAGTATCAGTCTTGGTTCAGCTGTTGAGAAAAAATATCAGTATCAAGTCAGTTCTTGAGAGGAGAACAGTGAGAAGTTATACTTATAGTCTGAAGTAAAACTAGCCTCACTATCAATTTTTAAACAATGCTTTTTGAAATGGATTTGAAGAAAATCATGTTAAGTTTTAGCTAAATTTGAGCATAATCAATCTAACATTTAAATTGTTTCATCAAAAAAAAAAAGAGAAGAACAACTCTAAAAAAATTGCAAAAAGCTTCGTGTATCCATACAAAAGCATGATTGTTTCAGCCAGTGTTAACTTGATATGAAAATTATAATAATACATAATATAAACTATAAGGAAAAAAACTATCTAGATAGAAAATAGTTGGTAAACTAAATCTGTGGCATTCATTAATATTAATAAAGTTTTTCATATCAATGAATACATCTACTATATTTTTATTAATAATTACATTAGAAAATTTTATGTTTGATTTATTTTTAAAAACTATTTTGTCTGTTTTCTATCCTTTTTTCAGATTATATATATATATTCCTAATTTTTATACTCTTTTTCTTTGTTTACTTTGCATAATTTTGAGTGTAGTATTCTAACAACACTTCAAAACACAATAAATTTTAAAGCAGTTATCATCATCATCATCATTATCAACCATTATCAATCCACTGCAGGATGAAGGTCTCTCCAAGTTTAATCCATCTTCTCTGATCTTTAGCTTCTCTTCTCCACATCACCCCTACACATTTTCTTATTTCATCCATCCATCTTACATGTGGTCTCCTTCTGGGTCTTTTACAATCTCTTGGAATCCAGTTTAAAATTTCAATTGTCCATCTATTATCATCTCTTCTAGCAATATGTCCAGCCCAACTCCACTTCAATCTTTTAATTTTTTCAATGAGGTCAGTAACACCTGTTTGTTCTCTTACCCATACATTGCATTTTCGATCTCTTCTTGTTACTCCCAACATACATCTCTCCATACTTCTTTGAGTGGTCTGAAGTCTCTGTATTGATCTTCTATTAAGTGTCCAAGTCTCAGATCCATAAGTAAGAACTGGTAAAACACATTTGTTAAAAACCTTTCTTTTCAAACACATAGGCATATTTCCTTTTAATATCAAGTTATTTCTACCAAAAGCACTCCAACCAAGTTTAATTCTATGATTAATTTCCTCTATTATGTTTCCATCTGTATTAATAATCTGACCAAGGTATTTGTAACTCTTAACTTCTTCTAATTCATCATAATCAATCTTTATTTTCATATTTTGAGCAAATCGATTAAACATTACTTTAGTCTTTTTAACATTTATCTTTAGTCCTACTTTCCTACTTTCATCTGATAACTCCTGCAACATTTCCTGCAGCTCGGAAGCATTATTTGCAAAAACAACTACATCATCTGCAAAATCTAAATGACTTAAATAATCTCCATTTACTTTCACTCCTTTAGCTTTCCATTTTAATCCACAAAATATTTCTTGCAGCACTGTTGTAAAAGTTTTAAAGATATAGAGTCACCCTGTCTTACACCCTTCTCAATGTTGACTTTCCCAGTAGCATTATGTAATCTAATTGTTGCTGTTGCATTTTTATAAATATTCTTTAAAATATGACAATATCCTGGATCTATACCTTGATGATCCAATGCTTTAATCACTGAAGAAATGTTTATAGAATCAAATGCCTTTTCATAATCTACAAATCCAAAACATAATGGCAACTCATATTCATTTGTCCTTTCTATAGCTTCTCTCAATACCTGGATATGATCTACTGTACTAAAACCACTTTTAAATCCAGCTTGTTCTCTTGGTTGGTGAAAATCCAAGGTTCTCTGTAGACGAGTTGTAATTATCTTGGTAAAAATTTTATATAAAACTGATAAAAGGCTGATAGGTCTGTAATTTCTAATATCTTCTTTATCACCTTTTTTAAATATTAATATTATTACTGCATTCTTCCAATCATCTGGTACATCTTTATCATTTAGACATTTGGTATATAACTTTGCTAATATTTTTTCTGTTTCTTCACCTGCTTCTTTTAATATATCAATTATAATTCCATCATTACCTGGAGCCTTTCCTTTTTTCATACATTTAATTGCATTTCTCACTTCTTCATTTAAAATTCTGGGCAATTCGGAAGATGTAATAGATATAGGAGGTACTTGTTCTTTATTACTATATAATTCTTGATAAAAATCTTCTACCAATTTCATAATGTCATCCCTCTTTTTAGTAATAATTCCATCTTTTTTCGTTATTGCAGATATAAATTTCCTACCAATACCAAAATGTTGTTTTACATTCTTAAGACTTTTATTTTCTTCTACAGCTTTTCTTGCTAGTTCACGGTTATACTTTCTTATATCATTTTCAACTCTTTTCCGCACCATTTTACAAAATTCGAGATATTCAATTCTTTTTAATGCATCATTCTTGCATATCTTCATATTCCTTCTTTTCTTTATTAGTCAATTGCTGCTTTTTTCTACCAGCTATCTTTGTTGCAGTTTTTAAAAGTGTATCAGTTATTTTCATATTAATTTCATTCAAATCTGAATCATGTTCAAAATCTACTAATACTTGAAACCGATTTGTAAGTTCTAATTTAAATTCATTAGAATGTTTCTGAAGATTAGGAATATCAACTGTAAATATAGTTTTTCTTAATAATTTTTGTCTCTCTAGTTTTACATTAACATGTATCTTACCCCTTACTAATCGATGATCACTTCCTGTGTTAAATTTATTAAGAACATTACAATCTTGAAATATGTATTTCCTGTTAGTCAAAATATAATCCAATTCTGCTGTACCTTCATTTGGATGCTTCCATGTCCATTTCCTTCTAACATTTTTCTCAAAAAAAGAATTCATAATATAAAGTTTTTCCTTCTCTGCAAACTCCACAAGTCTATGTCCTCTCTCATTTCTATTACCATAACCAAAATTACCTACAACACTTTCATCTTTCATTTGTTTACCAATTCTAGCATTAAAATCTCCCATAACAATTTTAAAATGTTGTTTACTCTGATCAAAAGCCTTTTGTACATCCATATAAAAATCTTCTACTACTTCATCACTATGAGAACTTGTTGGGGCATAAACCTGAATTATCTGCATTTGATATCTGCTATTAAGTTGTATAACTAATCTTGCCACTCTGTCTGATACACCATCAATCTCCACAATATTGTTCTTCCACTTTTTATTTATAATGAATCCTACTCCACTTGTATTTCCAATATTTGTGCCTTTATAATAGAGTATATGTCCACTTTTTAAATCAATTGTCTCTTCACCTTTTCTTCTAACTTCACAAAGTCCAATAATATCCCATTTAATATAAGAGAGTTCTTCTTCTAATTCTTGCAATCTTCCTTCACTTGAAAGTGATCTGCAGTTGTAAGTACCTAAATAAAAAGTCGTCATCAAATGGCAGCCTGGGTCCGCCTCCAGGATATTCTTAGCACCCTCTGCCTTCGGCCACCAACCGCTGCCTTGGTTGGTGACTTTACAGCCTCCTGGGATTAAGGGCCATGCTTTATTTTTGTCTGTCATAATTGTATAATTGGGAAAAATCTTTATCATTTACACAAACATTCATTCTGCCTTATCAGGCACTGAGAAGAAAGACCATGGTGTTTCTTGATCTTAAACTCAGAGGTAAAAAGCCAATAAACTCACCACACTGGCTAATGCGTGTTGGTGAGCAGCCCATCCATGTTCGTATACTATATGAATAAACATATAGTAATAACAGCTGCAACGACAAGAACGTATGGAGTGGACATTAGGAATTTGCCCTGCTCGGTTCCTTTAAGGCCTCCAAGAGGAATCAAAGGGTCTCCTTTCAGTTAATAGCAAACTCCTTTCTGCAGCCATTAAAATATATATGAGATTAAAAAAAACATATATTGACTACTTAGTGAAGAAAGAAAAAAAAAAAAAAAAAAATACAGTTTAATGTTCTCTTGCATCTTTTTATTTGTATTAGCTTTTCTAAAAAAATTATGCCACCAATTAACTCATTTGATATTTTGATTCAGTAACTTATTATTTCCAAGTCAGTTCTGGTAATTCTTTATTATCAGTTTCTCATTATCTTCACTAGATTGTAAAATTTACAGAGATTACAATAAAGGTAAAACTATTGCTATAGCATCTTAGTGTAAAGTTTCCATTTTAATCACATTTATCAGTTTAAATGCAGAAAAATATTTTTTAGAAATCATGTCTTGCAATTAAACTATAATAAATATCAAATGTGAGTAAAAATTTATTTAAAATTCAGTTTAAAAGTAATTTTTTTATTTATTTCAAATTACAATGTGGACAGAATTATATATAATTAAGTATCTCTGTTACTCAATGTTAGGTTGCATTTAATTAGGCAATAAATAATTATGACTAAATCAGCTTGCTATTGCCTATCACCTGTGCTTAATATAACATCTCAAGTTTCAGAATTATATAGTAAATGTTAATGAACCTCACATTGATAAAATACATTTGAATATTTAGATTGAACCTAATTCAGTTGTAATCCAAAACCTGATTGAGATTCATAGATATCAGATTATTACATTTATTAATTTCTATTGAAATCAATATCCAAATTTTTGGTAACCACAGCCTGAAAGGCATTGTTGCATAATTTATATTCATTTATAAATATAGTAGATAAAAGTGATTTTTCCTTAGTAGTCATGATGGCATTTAGCTATCACTAGTATTATATTATACTACATCTTCCCAAAATAAATATTAGCAATAATGATATTAAGTCAATTAAAGAGATCATATATATATATATATATATATATATATATATATATATATATATATATATATATATATATATATATATATATATATTGTGCCATTACAATTTAGTCACTAGCTAAATTTATAGTAATGTGCATGTAAGAAAATGTAAAACCAAAATCATCATCACATTTTTATATAACAATAAATGAAGCTGTAGGGCATCCAAGTTTAAACCCTACAAGATCCAGTTTTAAAAGCTTTAGACAGAAAGAGAGTGGGTCAACAATTATATTCTTTATTTGTTTGTGTGTTGATAGAAAGGTAATACACACATTTAAACTATTCAATATTTAATTTTTCTGTTAAAAAGCAAAGTTATAACGCATATGTATAGGCAGTGTATGTTATAAAAGCTATTTAGTTAGCCATCATTAAATTTCAGATATTAAACATTTTAACTTTCTTTAAAACTAACCTATGCTTGATCAATTCTAATATCTTATTCTATACTTCTATTTTGCTTTTCTATAATTGTAATTGGGATTTAAAAGCTAAGGATTTAATTTTAAATATTAGGGTTATAATTACTAAGCTAGCAATTGTATTATTTAATGACAGTTTATGAATGATTTGAAATGATAAAGTATGTGTGTACATTACATACAGAAATTTACATTTATTAAATATTGAAAGAAAAAGAAGGGTTAAATCTGTCAAATTATTTTTTTTACAATTTTGTGTTGAATCAGATATCTATTTTTGTAGCAATTTTGTTTTTGTAAATGATTGTTTGTCATTTTGGGAGCTTAAGCTTGGTGGGAACTCTAATTTTGAAATTGTCTCATCTTAAGATTAAAGAAAAGAAACTCCAATTTTAGATATTACAGATATACATGAAAAAGGAAAAAGGATTAAGTCTATTTTTTTTAAGACAAAAGTGTCTGAAAACCAGGTGTGTGATTTTTTGAGTTGGTCAAAAATAGCAATTCACACTATCACTCTAATTGGGTGAGTTGACTCAAAAATCGGATATAAAAGCAGTCTGGAAAATCAGTTGAGATTATTAGATTATTGTTATTATAATATATTGTGAGAGAGACTTTTTAAAAATTATTGAAACTAAAGCAGACAAACATTTTTAGTTCTGCTAGATAGTTTTTTTTTAAATCATTTTTTTATGAAGTTTTGAATGTTGAAAATATAAGAAATGACGGGGTAGAAAAATTAGATATGTGTCCCATCAAGACCTGACCATCGTGGAGCTGCAGATCATATAGGAAAGAAAAGATGTCTTGTCTGAAAAATAATATTCTACACCTTTCAACTGACCAGAGAAATAAGATGTTTTTAAATAGAAAGAAGAAAACATTCACCTGCATTCAAAGGAGATCAGAAAGATGAATTAATCTACTGATAAATATTAATCATCAAGTCCAATTAATTGTTCCAGCAACTGAGTTTAAAACCCAGGAAATTTATAAACGTGAAAACAACTGCTGTATTTCATCCACTAAAAGAATCATGCTTGACAGGAAGAGAAGAAAAATTAATATAAAGATTTCCAAATTGTCCACTAAAGCAAATAACCTCAATAGGATCATCATCATCAAATAATTATACACTTTAAGAAAGAGATTGTTCCAAAGAAACATGGAAATGGTTGCTGCACAAATATAGACATTAAACAAGAGAAGTTTGACTCATTAGAAGTTCGCTACAAAGAACTGGTAGTATAAAATGACTTTTTGATATCTATTTTCTTTATGATATCAGAGTCTTAATAAAATTTTAGCTATAAAGTGGTATAGTTTATTTAAAGAACTTTTAAAGACTATTCAGATCGATTAAAACCAAGAATGTCTTACTAATAATAACTTTGAGCTTCATAAATGATCTTGAATGTATCAAAATTATTTGTTTATTAATTTACAGTTATGAAATATTAATGTGTAAAATAATTTTTTGTATTATTATTTTGGTTTTAAATAATATGTTGTTATTATGGGATAAAACACGCACATACATAATAATATTTTTATATGTGTATAATTGCGAGTGAATGTGAAGTAATAAGTAGTATTAAAATATTAGATTATTTTGTTTTAAGAAAGTATAGCATTTCAGAGGTAGAAGAGAGGGGGAGAAAATAACTTAAAACTTGTTTCTAAAACTTGCTCTTTCCAATTTTACTAACATTTATTTTGTCATTCTACTTACATGTTAGATTTATAAAGTATGTGTGCCAATGAGTGAATATTTTTTTTTATGAAATACTTTTCTTGTGGATGGAACATTTTAACAAATCGGTTACCCAATTTAATACAATATACTTTTGAAATACATTTACGGGAAAGGGGGAAGAATTTAAAATTTAATGTTATGATTTTAAAACAGTCGATTATGATTATTGTTGTTATTGTTAATATAAATTTTCATGTAAATATAGAAATTTTTATGTATATGTTAGAAATGCAGTAATAAATATTAGTTTATGTTATTAAACGAGGCATATATATTTCATTAAGAGTAGTCTTTATCAAGTGTGATCATTCATCATCAATGGTTGAATATTAGTTGTTTAAGATATGATTAAATATGCTAAGATTAACAATAATTATGAATTTCTTTATAAAAATTAGGTTTTATGTTTAGGCTTAGTCCTAAAGCTGTGGTTGAAACCATTGTCATTATCATTATCATCATCATCATCATCAATGTTTTAATTAATGAGCTGTTTAAATGTTTAAAGGCCATAAATAAATATTGATTTCATAGTATTTAGTGATTTCTTAGTATTATTATAACCACCATCCCCTCATCTATTTCATGCAAGGATGAGTGAATTGCCATCCTAAATTAATAGTAATCTGAGCTAGTAAAACTTATAAAAAAATATTGAAACACATTTGTTATGCTAAGGTCTAAGAAATGATTTATGTCTAATGAATTCCACTTCAGTTTAAAGATGTTTTATGTTACCTAGGTGTTTACTTAAATATTAGTGCATACAGTGCTATGGGTCTAAAATCAAAATCATACATTTTGTAAGAAATAAGGTACCAAAAGGGATTCAAACCCAGTACATGTGAAAGGTTATTAGATATAACTGTGTCTAGATTCAAATAATCTAGTGGCACCCTGCTAGACCATATTCACTTGGTATTTGTTTGGATATGCACTTAACATCAAACCAAGAAATGAAAGTGGATAAAATCTACTGTCTGTATACCTGAGCAGATATTTTATTGAGTTACTAGTGTACTCACCTCACGTGATTTCCATATACCTGAGTTATAATAGTTGTTATTAATAATTTGTTTATAATTATTGATATTGTGATATCTTGAGGAATCTAATTATAGAAGTATGTTTCATTTAATCCAATGACCCTTAATATGATTGATAACTCAGTTTGACCTTTTTGTTTAATAGCCACTACTCAGGTATTCTTCTCATAATTTAATTTAAGCTACAATGCTTTTCATTTATTAAGCTAAATATTTATATTTGAATCTTTTTAAATAAATATTATAATTCTCTTTGATTACTTTATTTAATACATTTGGATCGTTTGATCATTTTAATAGTTACAATGGACTTTTGAGTACATTATTATGTTACAATGAATATTAGAATATTTGAGACTTTAATAATATTTGGATTTTTGACAAATCCAATGATATTTTAATATACAATAATATTGATCACTTTAATATGTTACATTTGGACGGTTTTGCGTTACATATACCGAGACAAAGTCGGTATATGTAAACACACACACACTCAAGCAATGTAAAATACTCTATTTTTATTTTCTTACAACTTATGATAAAAAATAGATATAGTTTTCTTTCCATACTTTCTAAAATACACTTGTAAAATAAAATATTAATATGTCTAATTAAATAGTTTAAGGCTTTAACATAATTTACTAAAATAATATTCTCTAAAATGAAAAATAATATGCCATTATAAATATCAATAAATAATTTATACTTGTATATGCCGCGGGGGTAACTAAAAAGGGATATTTTAAAATTATAATTGTAGTAAAAGTAAAAGCTTATAGAAATGATTTTGAGAAAGATTAAATGCTCGACTTTTAGCTAATGTAAATTACATTGTTCTCGTAAGACACGCACACACGTATGCATTCAAGGTGTGAATGAATATAAGTTTGTTAACTGAGATTGCAATATGAGATTGCCTAAACATAAGATTGCCTTAAGCACATGGATTGAGTAGGACACGGACCCCAACGACAACTCTAAGAACATGGAACTCTGGGGGGAGATTCGATCCTCAGATAAGATCCAACCCATATAAATATCAAGCAAAATCTAAAAGAAAAGGATTAATTGAAAAAATTAATTAAGAGAAGCTAAGTCAAATTATCAAATTTTTGTTCAACTTTCTCAAAATTCAATTTAATTCAAAATACTTCGTTTGTGCTACCCGTTTTCAAGATGATCGATATGAAATTAATATTTAGAGCGTCGACTGTCATGAGGGGCTAGGAAACCCTTCAGTGATTGATCGACGCTCCGCCACCAGAACATCTCCGTCGCTATGAATACTTAACAATATTACCATCTAAAATTAGTGCTCCAACCAGTTCAATAATGTTCCGTGAAATACATGAATCATCCTGATTTATTACGCTCAACTTTAAAAGAAATGAACAACCTCCTTATGGAAAACATCATCTCCCATGTTCAAACCTCCACTTAATTAGAAGCAGCGGAAGAATAAGCCAAAATCCTAGGTAAACACTTTATTTTTTTTATGCTTTCATTCATTCCATACGTAAACTTTTAAAAAAAGGCAATCTCATAATTAACTAACTTTGATTTCGCAAATTAAACTATAAAATATTCCGTAATTCATTATATTTAAAACTTATTATTGTAACTTATTATTGTAATCTCAACCTTCGTAAAATCAAACACTATGCAATTCCTAAAATTTAAATCTCAGGACTTTTCAAATATGAACTTTGACCCTAATTATTATCTTATAATTTATAACACTTACCTTCAAAAATGTAATGTAAAATGTAAAAAAAGAAATTTATATTCTATCATCCATATTTTATGATATATAATATGTTCTTTTCTGTGCGAGTGCGTAAATGCGTGTGTGTGCGTGTAAATAAAACTTTTAACCAATGTGTTTTTTTTATATTAAATAAATTTGTTCAGTATTTAAACAAGTCGAGCATTTCTCAAATCATTTCCTATAATTAAATCTTTATTCTATTTTTCGTCTTGATTATTAATAAAGTTAGCATTTATTCATATAGTTAATTATATTACTTTAGATTTATCTTTCTTAAACCTTGTTGTTTTTTTTAATGTCTCTTACAAACATCGTGCCGTAAGTCACGATGTTTATTTATTTATTTATTTACTTATTCCGTAGTTAAGATAGATTTAAGAATTGGGAGGGCCTATTATAAAATATAAATAAATGTCAATGAGTTGTAAATATAGCTGGAGTAAATAATTCTACCGGACGGTATGATATAGGGGGGATGATCTTATAAGCTTCTAATTGTTTAGAGATATAGACGAATAATCGTATTGGTCCCAAATAACCAATGACACGGTCCAATGCTTGGATCGATCAGTTAGTTAATCAAGCGTCTTCTCCATTGGTTATCATAGCGTCCTTTACCATAATAGTAATTTTGAAACAATTACATCGCGACCCTGAGTGACCCTATTGGTCCATGCTGGGAGTTTGAGCTTGTGGGCGGGATTAGACTTCGAAATCGTTTTGACATGACGTAAGGTGATGCGAGAAGTTAAATTATAATTAAATCATCGTATCTGGCGCCCCCTTGTATTGATAGTGAACAGTTATCGATAGAAGAAAATAAATAAAGCTTTACGCTATGTCATGTTTGTTTCGGAATCACAATCCCTATGTGATCGGGTGTTTAAAGCGCCCCGGTACAATTGGCGCTTCCAACGTGAGGCTAAGACAAATGACGCTTCCAAACGTGAAGTTAATACAAATAATGTTTTAGAGAAGCAAATCAAAATATTAGCCAAAAGCGGCCGAACCTCGTAAAGGACGAAAAAAAAAAAAAAAAAAAAATTTTTTTTCATGTAAACAAAAACTTTGGACGAATACAAAGGGAGAAAAGGAAAATAAGTAAACGGAACAAAATACGGCGATTCACAATATCGCAAACCTTATAATAAAACATTTGGAGCCGGAGCGAAATAAATAAATAAAAAAAAAAAAAACATAGCGGGAGATAGAGGCGCGGACGTCGATTAATCACTTGTATCAAAAATAAATCAAAAAAATAAAATAATCACGTTCCTGTAAGCATCAACAAAAAGTTATCTTTTATCAAATGGACAGCAATAACGATACTGCGTGGGAGGAGACAGGGGAAAGCCCTATAACATTCAAGAAGATAGAGGTTAAAGAAGAGGCCGAATCAGACATAAAAATGCTCATAAGAATGATGAGCCAAATGATGATAGAGATGAGGGAAGATAGGGAAGAAAGAAGGAGAGAGAGAAAGGAGGATAGAGAGGAACTCATTAGGGAGATACGAAAAATAGTGAAGGGAGACACAGGAGAGTCAGAGGAGGAGGAGAGCAAAGAGGAAATAAAGACCGACGAAATAAAGACTGAAATCACATCAATAAAAGTAGAGATCGGCACAGCAAAAGCCGAGATAGAAGAAGCAAAGGCGGAATTGGAGGACGTAAGACGAAAGGTGGACGCGATAGATAGAAAGATAGAAGGAATCGAGCCACAACAGAACATACCGAGAGAGATTATGGCCGAACGTCTGGAGGAATTGGAAAGGAAATTCGAACGGAGAATAAATGTGCGGGAACCGAGCCAGTCGTGGGCCGAAAGGCAAATAAAAATTGAAATCTTCAGGGCAGGTGAAAACGAGAGTCCGATGGACCACGTGGAGAGCGCACGGAACCTGTTCTCTGAGCCCTCTAAGCCGGAGCCGGACAAAATCAATATTGCCAGCACATACCTGCAAGGGCCAGCTAGAGATTGGTGGCGAACGATCGAGTTTAAACCTAGATCATTCGTGGAATATCGAGAAGAGATCCTACGAAGCTTTTGGAACGCCACCAGACAAGAGGGGATCTACTTCCACATCACCAATGAAAAGTACGGGTTCAAACCTACCGAGACGATAACCCAGTTCTATTACAGGCAGGTGGCCGGCCTCCAGCAGCTGCCAGCGTATCACATGACGGAAGAGCAAATCATCTCGATCATCCGACACAACATGCCGACAGACATCAGGCGGATGATGATAAGCCGGGATGACAAGGGCATCCACGAGATGGGGGACGCCATAGCCAAGTTCGAGCGAGCGGAAGGACGGGGAAGGCAGATAGAGAGGCCGAGACAAGAACCAGAGAGGAGAAAGCTACCACCAGATCGATACTAATGAAAATTTAGGCTAAAAACACGCTGACGAACACGGATTTGCCAAAGGAATACGACTACCGGAGCACGACTTATAAACAACTGGAACTGAAGGAAAACGACCTCGGACCGGAAAGGACCTACACGTCGCATCACATCATACAATAACAAGGGGGGAAGGGGGGTTAATAAAGCATCTTTTCAATCACAGCCGACCGCAGATAACTAAACACGAAAGGAAACTATTCGAGATAAATAAGTCAACATTTCTGAAAGCCATTTTAAATAAGTCAACATTTCTGAAAGCCATTTTAAATAAGTCAATATTTCTGAAAGCCATTTTAATAAGTCAATATTCCTGAAAGCCATTTTAGATCAAAGAAAGTCGCCCGACTTCAACTAGACCACCTAAAGAAAGAAAGAAAAGCCGGATCACGAGAGTGCTCTATTGTTGTTCCTTCCCTCACTATTTACCATTGTGTTAGGAGGTACAGAGCTCGGATATTTCGAATGCTTATTATACTATAAAAGATTATTCGCTACCTCGTACATGTTGTCGTTTTTGCAGAGGGGACTTCGGAAAGGTCCATCCCCCTGCCTTCCATTAGATAGGCCGTAGAGAATGCCTATATGTTCGTAACCTTGCATCGCGGGACTTCGGAAATGTCCATCCCCATGCCAACCTTCCACCCAGGGTGCCTGTACCAGATTGGGCAAGATATACCAATTATGGCACGCCGAGTTTAGTTCGTAGATGTCAATCCGAGCCTGACCACATGACCTGCCACTTCGTTTTCTTTATGTGAGGGGAAGTCGAACTGTAGGGTAGTCGGCTTACACGGAGCGGAGCAAAGAAAGAGAGATAGAAAGAAAATAAATAATTTTATTGTGAAAAAAATTAAAATGCCAAACCTCACATTTTAATTTTTTTTGGACGGATCGCGGGGATATATACCGAGACAAAGTCGGTATATGTAAACACACACACACTCAAGCAATGTAAAATACTCTATTTTTATTTTCTTACAACTTATGATAAAAAATAGATATAGTTTTCTTTCCATACTTTCTAAAAATACACTTGTAAAATAAAATATTAATATGTCTAATTAAATAGTTTAAGGCTTTAACATAATTTACTAAAATAATATTCTCTAAAATGAAAAATAATATGCCATTATAAATATCAATAAATAATTTATACTTGTATATGCCGCGGGGGTAACTAAAAAGGGATATTTTAAAATTATAATTGTAGTAAAAGTAAAAGCTTATAGAAATGATTTTGAGAAAGATTAAATGCTCGACTTTTAGCTAATGTAAATTACATTGTTCTCGTAAGACACGCACACACGTATGCATTCAAGGTGTGAATGAATATAAGTTTGTTAACTGAGATTGCAATATGAGATTGCCTAAACATAAGATTGCCTTAAGCACATGGATTGAGTAGGACACGGACCCCAACGACAACTCTAAGAACATGGAACTCTGGGGGGAGATTCGATCCTCAGATAAGATCCAACCCATATAAATATCAAGCAAAATGTTAAAAAAAAGGGTTGTTGGTTAAAAAAATCAATTAAGAGAAGCTAAGTCAAATTATCAAATTTTTGTTCAACTTTCTCAAAATTCAATTTAATTCAAAATACTTCGTTTGTGCTACCCGTTTTCAAGATGATCGATATGAAATTAATATTTAGAGCGTCGACTGTCATGAGGGGCTAGGAAACCCTTCAGTGATTGATCGACGCTCCGCCACCAGAACATCTCCGTCGCTATGAATACTTAACAATATTACCATCTAAAATTAGTGCTCCAACCAGTTCAATAATGTTCCGTGAAATACATGAATCACCCTGATTTAGTACGCTCAACTTTAAAAGAAATGAACAACCTTCTTATGGAAACATCATCTCCCATGTTCAAACCTCCACTTAATTAGAAGCAGCGGAAGAATAAGCCAAAATCCTAGGTAAACACTTTATTTTTTTATGCTTTCATTCATTCCATACGTAAACTTTTAAAAAAAAAAAAGGCAATCTCATAATTAACTAACTTTGATTTCGCAAATTAAACTATAAAATATTCCGTAATTCATTATATTTAAAACTTATTATTGTAACTTATTATTGTAATCTCAACCTTCGTAAAATCAAACACTATGCAATTCCTAAAATTTAAATCTCAGGACTTTTCAAATATGAACTTTGACCCTAATTATTATCTTATAATTTATAACACTTACCTTCAAAAATGTAATGTAAAAAAAAAAAAGAAATTTATATTCTATCATCCATATTTTATGATATATAATATGTTCTTTTCTGCGTGAGTGCGTAAATGCGTGTGTGTGCGTGTAAATAAAACTTTTAACCAATGTGTTTTTTTTATATTAAATAAATTTGTTCAGTATTTAAACAAGTCGAGCATTTCTCAAATCATTTCCTATAATTAAATCTTTATTCTATTTTTCGTCTTGATTATTAATAAAGTTAGCATTTATTCATATAGTTAATTATATTACTTTAGATTTATCTTTCTTAAACCTTGTTGCTTTTTTTTTTAAATGTCTCTTACAAACATCGTGCCGTAAGTCACGATGTTTATTTATTTATTTATTTACTTATTCCGTAGTTAAGATAGATTTAAGAATTGGGAGGGCCTATTATAAAATATAAATAAATGTCAATGAGTTGTAAATATAGCTGGAGTAAATAATTCTACCGGACGGTATGATATAGGGGGGATGATCTTATAAGCTTCTAATTGTTTAGAGATATAGACGAATAATCGTATTGGTCCCAAATAACCAATGACACGGTCCAATGCTTGGATCGATCAGTTAGTTAATCAAGCGTCTTCTCCATTGGTTATCATAGCGTCCTTTACCATAATAGTAATTTTGAAACAATTACATCGCGACCCTGAGTGACCCTATTGGTCCATGCTGGGAGTTTGAGCTTGTGGGCGGGATTAGACTTCGAAATCGTTTTGACATGACGTAAGGTGATGCGAGAAGTTAAATTATAATTAAATCATCGTATCTGGCGCCCCCTTGTATTGATAGTGAACAGTTATCGATAAAAGAAAATAAATAAAGCTTTACGCTATGTCATGTTTGTTTCGGAATCACAATCCCTATGTGATCGAGTGTCTAAAGCGCCCCGGTACACTACTTTAATAAAGTTACAGTATATATATATATATATATGATAGAAATAAAATAATTCAGGTAAAAAATATACAAATTTTTTTGAAGATTGTTAGGAAAAAGAAGTTGAAAATCAATCCAGATTACTATATAAAATTAAGAAATGTATATTAAAAAAACATAATTAAGAAATGTAATTAACAGACATAAAATGAAGTCAGTATTTTAAACTGATTTTAATATTTATAATTAGCTTAAGTTACATTTATCCATATTAATGCTTTTTACTTAATTTTGCTTTTAAAAGTAAGTATGCTTTTTTTGTTTATTCCTTCATTATCTGGTTGCTAGCGTATTTATTATCATGAAAAGTCACCAATTCCTCATTTATCATTTATGAAACTTGGAAAATATTTTGTGAGATTTAATCAAATTACTAGAAATTTTACTGGACATGTCATAATAGTACCATATCCCGTTAATATGAAAACCAAATAAACAACTAAAAATTGTATAAATGCATATTGCTAAATAAATTTCTTCTAAGAGCTCCTGCAGTAGCTTTTATAAACAATCACTCAAGATTTTATTGTAAAATTAATTTTTATATGAAAATAATAAACCAACTGTTTAAAGTCATGGACATGGTGATTATTGTGCTTAAATACAATATAGATGAGTGAGGAGATTATAGATAAAGGATAAGGAACAGCCTTTAAATACTAAAGTTATCTTTTATTAATCAATAGTCAGCAAATTGTAGTATTTAAAATATTTTTTAAAATTTATTATTAATGCATTGAATGTTAAAATCCTTTGTTTTTAAATCATATTTTCTGTTTTTATTTTTTCTATTTTGACTTTTTACTTCTTTCAGTCATTTTAGTTCATATAGTGCCTAATATAATACATTTCTTAAGTTATTAATTATCTCTTTGTACTTACTACATAAGTGAGAATGTGTGTGGTAATTGCCTGATTATTTATTAATTATATAATTTAGAGCTTCGATTCCAATATATTTTTAATGTTTTTTGATATAAATTGTATAAATACATTGAATATGTAAAGTTTTTGTTGTTAAGAGAATTAGTTGACAAGTCCTTAACTGTGATTTTGTACAAGTCATTAAAATCATTAATGAATAACACAAAGCTAAATATAGTGCAAGAAGGTTCATTTAAAAATATTTGTAAAGCTTTTCAATACAATAATTTAATAATTTTTAGAAACTTTTAAAACTACTTTTTTTTCAAAATCACATGACCATGGCTTCAAATGAAAAAAAAGTAAACTGTGCCCTCTGGTTGACTGAACTGAAATCTACTGTTGCTGTACAAAGAAATTTTAGAACTGAATACAGTAAAGAACCACCTCATAAAGAATTTTATTCCAAATTGGATGGAGAAATTCAGAGACAGATTCAATCCATGATAAGTCATGGTCTGGTAGGCCATGTGACAGCAAAGAAAAAGTAGCATCTATAAAACAATCCTTTAAGGTAACTCTAAGATAATCATTAAGATGAGAATCACTAAAGATGAGGCTTTCAAATTCCATTGTTCATAAGATTCCAAGAAAAAACCTTCACATGAAACCTGACAAAATTCAATTGCATCAAATGTTGTTAGAAAAGTGCACATCTAACTTTCTGCCATTAATTTAATGAAAAACTTGGCAATGATGATATGTTTGTGAATAGTTTAATGTTCTACATTGGTGCCAAGATCAACAAGCATAATTTCCAGACTTGGAGAACTGAAAATCCAAATTAAACTGTTGAATATGAAAGATACTCACTTAAAGATAGTGTGCAGTAAGCTTTGGTAAAAAATTAAATCATAGGACCATTCATTTTTGAAGGTTATGTTATTAATGGTGACATATATTTAGATATGCTGCAGAATTACTTTATTTCTCAGCTTAAACAATTAGGACTTAAAGATGATACTGTATTTCAACAAGATGGCACTCTTTGCCACTTTGCTCTGCATATTAGACAGTTTCTAAATCAGAAATTTCCTAACAGATGGATTGGAAGAGATGGACAATTTTCTTAGCCTCCACATTCACCAGATATGACTCCTTTACATTTCTTTTATGGCGACATGAAAACAATAGTGTATGTAGCCAAACCTCACTCATTAGAAAACTTGAAAGTTAACATAACTAATGTAATTTCAGGAATTACTGTAAATCAATTGGCAAAAGTTTTTAGAGAATGACAAAATCATATTACTCTCTTTTCAGCATATATGTGTTTAGGTGTATCAGTGTTATTAGATAGATTGGAGAGAGGTGGGTGGTGTGAAAGTCTGTGCTCATATACCCTATATTACATATATATATATAGCTACAGGTATATAACAAGCCTGTGTTTCAGTTATTACATTATAGAGATGTCTGCCCATTCTTGCATATGTATTAAATGGATTATGTCCTGTACATGTGGGGTTCAGATTGACCTTAGGTCAATATGGGTCTGACAATAATCTCAGCCTCAGGGTGGCCTTTGAGCATTTCATCATCAGATTTTCAATTGGATGGATGGTTGAAGAGTTGGAGGGTGGAGTGGATTGAAGCCGGTCAATTAAACTATGAGATAGTCTATCTTAATATATATCTGAGCACTTATACTATATATGTGTGTGAAGATGATAGTCTGGACCAACTGATGATTGCTGGTTTAGCATGAAATACGTATATTGGTGATTATTTATCTTTTCAGCATATATGTGTTTAGGTGTATCAGTGTTATTAGATAGATTGGAGAGAGGTGGGTGGTGTGAAAGTCTGTGCTCATATACCCTATATTACATATTACTCTTTGTATTATTAATGATGGTAGACATGTGGAAACTTAATAAAATACAATAGAACAACAAAAAATATAGATTTTCTTATTTCCAATATATTATACATAATTTCTCTATCATAAATGCTAATAAAGTTATAAATTTTTTACATTGCAATAGGACTTTATGTACATCCAGTATTTAACAGCAAATACAAATTATAATGAAAAATATAAGACTAAATTTTTATTAATATGACTTTAATACATATTAATACTCCTAAATAGTTTCTTTTTTCTGTATTACTATACTACTAATTAGTACTAATATAATAACTTAAACCTTCAGTATAATCATATTATTGAGCATGGGATACTCTTAAGAAATATATTATGTTTATAAGTAAATCTATTCTGGAATTCACTAAATAAAAAATGTCATGATTATTCTTTCTGCCAATCTTAGTGAATTTATTAAAAAGTAACATATTTCTTCTGCTGGGAAGAATAACAAATTGATTGTGAAGCATGATAATAAATTTAGAGATTAAATGATAGTAATTCAATGATTAAATACAAGAAGTCTTAAAATGATTTGTGAATTAAAACTGCAAAGAAAATAATACAGATATTCACTGATTATGGCTACATTTTACTTTGATACATTGAAAGCAACATATGGATCTGAAAAATCATATAAATTCACCAGTAATATATTTTTATATGAGGGTAATGATATTTTGAACAATTGGAAGGAGTGTTTTGATCATCTTTTGAATAAGGATATACAAAAATTGAAATGACATATTTTAATGAATTATCCATTTTATCTATTTATTTAGATTTAGATAAAGATATTCAGCTTAATAAAATAAAAACAGCTTCTAGCAATGTTAAAAATGGAAAGGCTGAAGTTGTGAATGAGATAACTGAAGTTGTCTTAAAACATAATAAGATGTAAGATACAAAATATTGGAATTTTTTTAGAAATATGTGGAATCATGAAATTACCTATCTAGCCTTAAGGATGTTTCTATTATACCAATTTTTAAAAATAAAAGGAATAGACAAAATTGCAATAATTTTTATAAAACAATTATTATCTACTACAGCAAACATACTTTCAAGAATTTTATTGAGTAGATTACTTCCAGTCAGATTAACAAGCAGCAATATGGATTTATTGCCAAACAAATATCAGAAAAGTATTAGAATTAAAAGAGTGCTTTGTGTATTGTATTTACAGATTCGATCAAGATATTTGATGGCATTGGTTGAAATTAGTTAATTATTTACAAAGTTGATTTTTATTATACAGATTTTACATAATTAAATAAGAAAAAGTGTTATTAAAACAGGTAAAAAATTTGAAAAATGTAAAATGAAACAGCAGTGTTAAGCTTGAATGTGGATGCCCCAATTTATTTCTAATTTTTATATGTGGTCTTTGAAATTGTTTACAAACATTTTAATGAATTTGTGATCAATACATGATGCAGATTTTATAATAGAATTTTTTAATTTTTATGTATTCAAAATAAAAGTTATTTATGATAATTTCTCAATTCTGGATTTATAGTAAGTTGATGATTGTATTATTTTTTTCCAATTCAAAAGGCTATGTCTTGAATCTATTTAATGTTTTGAATGTAATATATAATACTTTGGTATAATAATTAATGTTAAAAAACTCATAGATTTTATCAGCTAGTGGTGGAAAATATCTTCAGCAATGTACAGTCCAGAGATGTAACACAGACAAACTCTAATGTGCTGCTATTGTTTTAAATAATTTAAAAGATAAAATATTTTATCACAATAAAATAACTATTGCAAGTGAATTAGATGCACATTACATTACCTAATTAATTATATGAAAGTGAGACTTGAATAACATACCACAAAAACATTAAGGCAAGATCATAAGATGAATCATTATGTTTTTCAACTGTCTGGAAGTAATACTATAGAGTGCACTATTGTAAAATCATATCTTTATTGGATTGGACATATTAAATAAACCTTTAAAGAGTATTTTATTAATGAATGTGAACATGATTTTCATAGGAGAGGTAATTTTCATTTACATTATTAAGATTACAACAAAGGTTTTCTAAAGAAGTTCAATGCTGATTATTTTTATTGAGAAGATATGATATACATTTCAAAAGAAAAGTTTTCTGCAGAACTTAAATAACAGGAGCAAATTCTAAATGATACATATTTGTATTTCATAGATTGGTTTGTATAGTTTTTGCAAAATTCATTTCTAGTACATTATTTTTTTTCTCTTAGAGTAGGAAGGGCCAAAATCATTTGTGATTGATTGTTATTTTGATATCTATGTTTAGCACAACTGTGTGGGTAAGAGGCTCTTTTATATAAGGTAAATTTTAGTGCTCTCCCCCATTTTAAAAAATAAAATTTGTAAATTAAAAGACCTTTTTTCTTAGCAATTATGCAAGAAAAACTTGAAAATATGGCTTTAATCATTTAACATGTTTGGTAAATACCTTGTGTAGTTTATTCATTTATTTCTATGAAATAAGTCTAGAGAATAAAACACACACTAAAATAAAACAAATTAATGTTAAAAAAACAATTTTTGAAGCAATAATTAAGTAATATCTTAAAACAAAAATATTTATTTAGTAAATTTAGAAATTCAATTTTTTCTTTCAAAAGTTGTCAGATTATTTTTTGGACAATCCTGTGAAATTTGTAATTTGTAATAGAGATAGAAAATATTTGCAAATAAGGTATTTTTTAAAAATTTCTACATAATTTTATCATATTTAAAAGAACCACTATCATCACACACACACACACACATAACCTCCCCCCCCCCAAATATTGCACTGCTCCTCCCCTCTTTCTTGGGCTGACTCTGATATTATATAAGTAATTATAGTTTACATATCTGGTTATTAAAATTTTTTACAGTCAAAGTATGATTCTTTGGAATGCAAGAAGAAAAGAGAGTCAAGCTTGTCCCCATTATTCTTTCAGGAACCAATATTTAGATCATCTTTAACCAGCAGTTCAATAATTTATTAAAAATAGGTTTTGATTGTTTTAAAACCCATTCAAAATCTGGTCAAGCATAAACTTATCCATGCTTTCTAAGAACAATGTTATATTCATTCAATAATAGAATATTTACACTATTATTAAATTTTTTATGTAGTGATATTCTACTATTAATAACTTAAATTTATTATATATTTAATCTGATATTTTAAATTTTCATATTTATGTTGTTTATTGATATAACTTTTATATTTCAATAGGTTTACCAAACCAGACCAATTTTGAATAATATGGCTGATATCACTATTAAATCCCTTTATCACTTCTTATGAAATTCTTTGTTTAAAAAAAACCATTAGTTACTTTTAATTAAGAATGTTTCACACATATTATTAACAAAAATAGTGTAGTTTTGTTTAATAATAAAATATTTACACTACTATATTAGTCAGGATTGATTTAAAGGAAGAAATTATAAATTTTCATACTTAGATTGTTTATTCCATATATTTTTAAAAAGAATCAAAACAACTTGCATTTTATTTTGTTTATTCATAGGTTATATTAGATAATTTAAAAAAAAATAAATCAAACACTTGATTTGTTTCATTTTTTAGACTTTGTCAATTGTGCACTCATGTAGTGGTTTGCATTATATATTATCATTACCATGAAATTTGTTAATAATTAAATATTTTGGTGTACAATAATATTTTTTTTACTTACTCTGTTTTTCTTAAATTTGGGCCATAGTGTGGATTATGAAAAATGTACAAGTTTTTAGCTAGAAAACAAACCAGAGTCCATATCCAAGAAAAATGTGTTTAGTAAAGTGAGTAAAAAGATAATACAGCATATAAAAAACAATATTTTTATTAAAATAAAAAGTATAAAAAGATAAGGCATAATAAAAAAGAGAAAGATAACATTGTTATTAAAGAAAGTTTTACACAAGACAGAATCAGAATCAAGCTCTCATATTCCAGAGTTCGCTACTCCATCACTACTGAATTAGACATTTAAATTCTGTAAAATATCATTTCATTGATAAACATAATTTCATCACTTGCAGAATTACAGTTATTATGAGGCAATATTTTTAAAATAAGTTTTATTTGAAAATAAATTATTAATAATAATATATTACTTTTAGATAAATTAAGGATACTTAAATATAAATGATTGGGAAATCGAAACATTTTCATTTACATATAAATTTTATTAATTATAGTGACAAAAAAACATCAGCCGGTTTAGCATGAAATACGTTTATTGGTGATTATTTATCTTTTTGACATATATGTTTTCAAGTGTATCAGTGTTATGAGATGGAGTGGAGAGTGGTGGATCGTGTGAAAATCTGTGCTCATATACCTTATATAGTACATATATTGATACAGGTATATATATATATATATAATAAGCCTATATTTCAGTTATTACATAGTGGAGATGTCTGCCCATCTCTCATATGTGCTAATATACCCTATATATTATATATTGGTACAGATATATAATAAGCCTGTATTTCAGTTATCAGTCTGTTTTGTTTTGTGCAATGGTAGAGTATATGTGAAATATACTTCAAGTTTTGAGAAATTGTCACAATAAGTTTAAATAAAGAAGTATTCCTCTCATATTTTAAATAAAAAATATTTATAATCAGAACGTATTTCTAACCATTAAATGATTCGAAAATATAAACATTTTTATTTGCATATAAAATTTATTAATTATTTTGGTGTCTTGGCACCCCCATGATGAAGCATCTTTTTGTATCACACAATCTGTACCCCAGCACATAGTGGCCCTGACTATATCTTCTCAAAATAAATGAATAAGTTTAAGTGAAGCTTATAATAAATTGAAATCAGTTATTTCTCAAACCGTTTTCTTAAGCATTATAAAAACCTATTTTCCACATATATGTTAACTGTAAATATTCTGTCTTTTTAATAGAAAAATTATTACGTTTATGTTAAAATTTCTATTTTCAAGCCAACATATATTTTTATTGAATTAAGTTTTAGATTACTATTTTAATATAATTCGTTTTATTGAATTCAAGTTCAACTTTAGAAGTATTTTCAAGTTAATTACTAAACCTGAATTAACGATAATTTTTTAAAATTAAAGGCTTTTTAACTCTCCTTTTTCATCTGATACTTTTTTAAATTAGAAAGATTTGGTAATTACAAACAATACATGTGAGATTGTTCGATAAATCTGACTTTAGCTGAGATTACCGAATTCCAAGACAAAACTACTGATGTAGAAAATAAAGAAACTGATAAGGCGCCTTTCTGATGGAGATACAAGAGGGAAAAAGAAATAAAGGAATCAATTTGTAAAAACGTTTCCAATTCTCAACAATTAATCGTTACAGGTCATCTATATATATTACTTTTATTGATTATCAATTTTTTTTAAAAAAGATGTTATAATTTAAATTTTTCAAATACGCCATTCCTATTAATGATATAATAATTATAAACACATTTTAACTTTTAATTTAACAAACAATAGAATATTATACAACTATGTAAATAAATATAAAGATACAATACAAAACATATATCAACGTTTAGTACAATAGCTAGCATCCGTTACGGTTGGCGATCCATGCAAATTTAATTGTTAATGATATGACTTCCCTTTTGAACCCAACACTTACAGCCTGAGAGTGGGTTGCTTTATGTGCACGTATAGTGATACCTGTAGTTAACAGCTTGGACATACCTGACTGCGTTTTACTATATGGAGAACAACATGTACTGCCATTCAATGTCTGACAGTTGTCTAATATTATTTGAATTTTTCTCTTTTCAAATGGATCTCAATATATAGCAAGATATCTGATCTAACAGGTTCGCTACCCTAGCTTCCCAATTGGCCTATTTATTTCATTGCCTATTTATTTATTTTTATTGCTATTTCACTGTCAGTCTCATTGTAAATTAAATCTAATGTCAATAATATTCTAGTAAGGACAAAATAAGTTAGGATGAGTTTATAACAGCTGTTTAATATCTGTCACTTCATTTGTCATTCATTTATTTATTGTTACTCTTCTGATGATTTTAATGATGCTCTTAAGCCATTCATGTAATAGATGTTATTTTGATGCTATGTACATACATTCCACAGAAGTAGAGAAGTTTGCTAGTGACAAAAATTTATATTGCAATAATAAACATGTAAAAAGTATTGTGGACTTGTTATGTAAAATTACTTTAGAGCTATAAATACATTGTACAGGCTTAAGCCTGCATTTATACATGTAATATATGCGGGATTCGAACTCAGACTTTCACATGACCCACTACTCTCAGTGCCAACATGGGTAGGATGACAACCTTGGCACTAACAACGGATTTGAACATTCCATCATCATATTTTTAATGAAATGGAAGGCTGAAAAGTTGTGAGTTGGAATAGTTTGAAGTCTATCCATTAAAGTATGAAGATTGGCTATCTTAATATAAAGCTGAGCACTGATTGTATATATGTGTGAGAATAGTAATCTAGACCAACTGATGACTGCTGGTTTGACATGAAATACGTATATTGGTGATTATTTATCTTTTCAACATGTGTGTGATCAGGTGGATCAGCAATATGAGATGACACTGAGAGTAGTGGATCATTTAGAACTATAAGCAAATAAAACTATTATTATTTTATATACTCTAGATAAACATTTATTTTTATAACGTCTTGCGTGCGATTATGATTACAATAGAATGACAGCCTGTTAAGCTAATTGCGCAGATGCTGTGAGGATGTTATTAATAAATGAATACCTTCGAACAACCAACATGATATAGTATTTGTATAAGAGTAAAAAGGAATCTCTTATTCTTACGACTCAAATGTTTATAAATGAGCAAATCTGAATTAGTTGTAATGAAGGCATGACTACATTATATATATAGTAATTTAAAGTGACTATTATGTAGTCATGCCTTCGTTACAACTACTTCAGATTTGCTCATTTATAAACATTTGAGTCGTAAGAGTAAGAGATTCCTTTTTACTCTTATACAAATACTATATCATGTGGTTGTTCGAAGGTATTCATTTATTAATAACATCCTCACAGCATCTGCACAATTAGCTTAACAGGCTGTCATTCTATTGTAATACTCTAGATAATAAATGTCAAGATTTTTAAGGCATTTTGAGAAGAGACAAACTTAATTAAAAGCTTGCTGTTTTAAAGAATTCACATCTCAGATCATTATAACCATGTTATATTCTTAGGTTTCATAATCCAGCTAATTTATGCTATAGTATTCTAGAATACATGGTTGCACCAGTTAAATTTGTTGAATAATTAAAATTAGGTAGCTAGTGTCAAATATATATGTAGTTTTTTTTATCAGATTTTTTTTATCTCTGAATATGTTTTCTGCTCTCAGGACATTATTCATCACATATAAATTTATCATTACAATGTCCATAATCTAGATGTTTCTTTCTAGGCTATTACATTTATCACGTAAAGATAAATTTTATTGAAAATTTGTAACATTAGATGTTGAAATGGTATTTATTGACAGGCATCCCATTTCACATACTATGTTACATAGTAGTATTTATCCTAGATTTAACCCCCCTCAAAGTCCACATATGTTAATGTATATTTGCATATATTTAGGTATATTAATGTATGAATACATATCATGTATTATGTATATCTAGTTATAATTTATATAATAAATTAAAAGTAAATTGTATTAACATTGTTATATATGTATGAGTGCACCTACATATATATGTGAGTGAAGCTGCAATGCAATAGATTTTATAAGCGTTGTAATACAATTACGTTATTTTATATCTTTAAATTTTTATAAGTTAAATATACAAATTTACTCTTATTTCATTTAGCCTAAAAACGATTTACTCGCTGATGAAGAAGCTTCCAAATAAACAAAACAAATTTCGCATAAAACTATTAAATGGGCCAAGCGCTTTCGAGGTTTGCCCTCATATTCATGGCCGACAAACATAATAAATCTTTACGTAGCATTATTAAATAACAAATATGCAAATGTAAATGCAAATCAGTTTGACCATTTTTTTGAAATGGAAAAACACGTGTCGCGTCTATTGATAGAATTGTTGTCGCAAACAATAAAATATGCCTCTTTGATCTTTCTCTTACAGTCGTTGGTCTCAGGGCATACAATCCTGGGGTTGCCTAATTTGAACACATGGCCAGTCTGCTTTTCATGTTCCAGAAATATTGAAAAGTTATCGCTGTTCTTTTTTGCTCTTCTATAGGTATACAAGTGTTGAGCCGCTCTGTTGTGAACAGTGGCCTTAGTTTCCCCATAGTATATGGCTTTGCATCCGGCCTGTGGACATGACATGCTGTAGATAACCTGGGGTGTTTGAGATGGGTCTGTTCTATCCTTTGAATTATTAATGAGTCTGTTAGAATTAGGGGGAGTACGAAAACCAACCTTAAATTCCCCAGTTAGAGTCTTTATTATCTGTTGTGATACTTTGGGAATATAAGGGAGTGTAATTTAAGGCTTATCCTTATTTTTGTGGTTAGCTATTAGTTTACTGTGAAATTGCTTAATTTTCTGTGCAATTGATCTGTAGCTGAAACCTACGCTAAGCAAATCATTTATATAAATTGCGATGTTGGTCTTTCTATCGGCTTCAAATTTACATAAATTTTGATTTCTAAATAAAAACACATTGAGCCCTGCGAATTTATGTGCAGTAGGTGACATGGATTTCGGGTGAGTAAAGCCTCGGATCTCAAGGGGTTTAACTATCATACTATAATGCAGATCTCTGTTTTCTCTATGGACCAGCATTTAAAACTCACATATAATTTCAATTCCTGAGGTGACTGAGATAC
The DNA here is from genome assembly GCA_028023455.1 of Epiperipatus broadwayi. Classification (NCBI taxonomy): domain Eukaryota; kingdom Metazoa; phylum Onychophora; class Udeonychophora; order Euonychophora; family Peripatidae; genus Epiperipatus; species Epiperipatus broadwayi. The sequence continues at coordinate 729,351 of JAQFVV010012481.1, read as the reverse complement.
ATATATAGCAGAATGTTTACATTAACAGAATTTATTTAAAAAAAAGAATAATTCTTGGAAATTATCATGCCATACACACCTGGTTAAAGTTGTGTAAAAGTTAAGAACAGATTTTAAAATAAGTCTAAAATATATTTTGGGACAAAGCAAAATCACTCAAGCTGCACCATTTTGTTATTCACTTAAAATTTGCTTTTGTCTTTTCCAAAATCTTAATGCTGATTTTAAAGTTATTAAAACTGTGTTAAATTTAAGGATTAAAACTTAAAATTGTAAGCAAATTAATAGGTTGGTGATGTCAGAAGACTGATATATTGCACTGGTCAAAACATGTTTATCCATCTAATATGAGCTGGAACTCACAAAATGTACTTTAAACCCAGTCAAGCCTGAGATTTAGGTCAGGGACCAGCCTGGATTCGAACTCACTCTCTAAGCCCCATATCTAACACCTAATAAATAACATAATAGTGATGGCACATGAGAATTAATTTTAATCCGGCCCACTAGGAAAGTGGAGAAGACAGTGAGACATCTATTAACTATGACTAAACTAAAATATATATAAGCATGGCTGTACGTTTGGAAGTGGAGAAAAGGAATTTGAACAACTCAAATAAGTTAGATAATAAAAAAATATAGTTTAATATAGTGACAAATTATTTATGTATACTTATAAATTAATTGCAAACATTAGTATGTGCATGAATGAGCAAGTGGTCTACCAAATGATAGATAATTATGTATTGTCATTCATGCTATATTTCTCATATGCTCTTTATTAACTAAATAATATATGATAAATAAACACACATCTTTGGTGGGTCCAATATTAAGATGCCAATCGATTATTAGAAAGAATATACATAAGATTGCTATTAATGCTTTTATATACAGTTTTGAAACATGGTGACTAACATTATTTTGGGGAGCATTCTGAGATTCATTACAGATATAATACAAACTATTTTAATGCCATTACGGTCATGAAAATAAATAAAATACATTTGAAAACATATTTGATTATATGAAAATACTTAACGAAACTTTTTAATTAGCGCTGGTAAGAAAAAGGCTTTATTTTCCCCAAGGCATATAGACACTCTTAAATATAGAACTAAGTTACGATGGTAGGATTGTATAAGACTGAAATAAATTTAATTAATAAAACTAGAAGTAGTTGGCATTTATATATATTTTAAGCAGAGTGCAATTTTAATATTAGAGCATTAAAACTGGGTCATGAAGCAAAAGAAATAATAATACAAAGAAGTTTGCAATGCTGACATAATAGCCAAAAATAATAGGAAAAGTCATGCTTCTGGATGAAAGATGAAGTCTAAGACCCCTTCTTGGATAGTGCTTAGAGAAAAGTGGATAGGCATGCCATGAACATTGCCAACATGCAAGCCTTATGTACAAAGAAAGTGGATTGGCATAGCGTGTGCCAGACTTAGGGAATCACCACCAGAGGCTTTTTTATACAAAATAAATGGTTCTGGGCAGGTCAACTATCCTTAGAACAAGGCCTAAGAAATACATCTATGGGTTCAAACTTGTGCAACCCCAGATTAAAAAGCATGTAATATA